>JANHGN010014188.1:59159-83993 GCA_024605025.1 Megaceryle maxima
CTGGAGGGAATATATATATTAATTCCTCCCCACTTTCATTTTCTTTTACAAGACACAACTAGAAAAAAAAAAAGTTTCTTTAATGTTCTTTATGCAAATAAAAGGTCACAGAATCCTTTAGAAAGACCCTACCACAAACCACCTTTTTTTTTTTCTAAGAAGAGAAAGTGCAGTAAACCACAGGACTTACATTATTTTCCATCCCCTCTAAGTGAAGGTTCGAGGAGTCACTTCTTTTTATGCAAGAGAAACATATCTCAGCCCAGTTATCTCCCAGGAAATAGCTGGAAAAACCACCTTACTGCCTTTATCATCTCTATTTTCCCCTTCATCAAACCCTTGCCACTCTGGTGGTACTCTTCCTTCCTGTTCTGTGTTATTTGTACATGGAGGGTGTTGAGGGAGGTGCCTATTTAGCCATCAAAGTAAGTGATGTGATTATACAGGGTCTCACGGGAGAGGCTGTAACCTTAGCAAAGCTGGGGAGGCTCCAAGCAGAGCATTTCTTTGAGATATTGTTCCATCCCTGGATTTCTGAGTATCTTTCACAGAAGGAGTGAATCAGAACAAAGTGGATGGGAAACATGGGGGCAAATGTGTTTGTCAGACTCACAGTGAGAGCTCCCTGTGCTGTAACAGTTTTTTTATAAAAGGCATTGGCCTTTATATTTTATTTGAATGTTTCAGTTTCAGTTCTCTGCTTTAGTAAAGTCAGAAAATGTGTGATGCTGAATCTATAAATTTTACTGGAAGACTATGACTGAAGCTGGGTAAAAGGCAGGAAAACTGATGACTGTTACCTCTCTGTGTGCATACAGGTATATATGTGTGTATATGCACATATATAAATATAAAATACCACTGCTGTCAAGGTTTAGAAGCTGGGTTGACCACTAGATGAAGAGACTGAGCTGAAAAGTAAAAGCACTGAACAGCATTAGTTCAGTTCTAACAAAAACCAGGGCACAGTGCATATATGTGATTCAGATTAATTACATATATTTGATCACAGAATCACAGAATTGTCATGGTTGGAAAAGACCTCAAGGGTCATGGTGATATATGCAAAAAGTATGTGAGGAGCCTGGAAGAGTTCACCCACTCCTGAAACCTGCAAGTTTTCCATGACTGAAGCTGCTGTTAGATAGGATGGGAAAGAGACTTTACCTTTGCAGCTATGTCTGCTCTACTACAAAAATGGGGTGGGGCTCATTCTCTGTCCCTGAAGCTAACTTCTGAAGTAAATTTCTGTCCATAAAACTAGGTTTTTTTAATGCTTCAAAAACAGTGAGGAAAAACAGGAGTCATCCTCTCCAAAGGGGGACCAGTGCAATTTTAGAGGGTCCTGCCTCTCCTGCAAGAGAATCAAGGTTTCTCTTACTGACTCTACTCATTTCTCCATGTGGTTTTGCTTAGGGACAGAGTGTGACCTCACATAATTAGTCTGATCCAAAGGATTCTGAGTCTAGTATTTCCAAATTACCCAGGCAGTTGAACTTCTTAGGGAGAAGGAAGACATCTTTGCATTAAGCATCAGCTGCACAAGAAAAAAACGATAATCATCAGACACTAAAGAGAAGTTAAGGCTGACATTCATTTCAGATTATACTTTAATTTCAGGATGTCTACTATTTCACCTAGTTAAAATGGGATGTATCAAAGGAAGGTAAGTCAAACTGACCCCTGGATGGAATATGAGATGGTACCTCTGAAGCATGACAACAACTTAAAAATGTTTGACCTGGAAGATCTGGGTCCTAGATCCTTCCCTATCTTAAATACAAGCAGGATCAATAAAACAGTATTTTACTCCATCTGTACTTTCTACTTGTCAGCTTTGGCTGAGGTAGAAGAGGAAATTTCTAGGAAAGTAGTCTTGCAAGATACCAAGACAAATTTTATTTTCTATTGAATTTGTGTTGGTTGCTGATCTCCTTTTATGTTTAAAGTTACTTTCTTTCATAGTATGTAGGACTGTGAGAAATAGGGGAAAGAAGTCATGGTGGTACACCACGTCTCTAACTTTGATGTGTTGACAGAATGTTGGAAAAAATTTGTTTCATTAGGTGCAAAATTTAATGAGTGTTGCCGCAGGAAGTTAAGGTATGTCTTGGATACTTTGGACGGGGCACTGCACAGAAGGTTCATGGGAAGAAGCACATCGGTAATGATCAGGGAAACTATCCACAAATGAAATTAGGAAATCTCATGGCAGATAAAAGATATTAATCCATCTGACTTTACAGTTGTCACTATTATCCCACTTTGAAGTAGCATCACTTACAGAAAGTAGGAAGTTCAGATGAGTCACATGAATCTTAGACTTCATGACACAGATTTGATTCATATTATCTCTTCTTCCTTGCAAGATGTCTGTCATACATGGCTTTAAAACCATTTGACACTAATTTTATGAAGTTTGAGCTGTTTGAAGCTTTGCTTAGGTATCCATGAAGACAGAAAAAGGTTGTATAAATACCTGCACCTTGCATTCATATGGAAGGAATAGACAATGATAAGGGTAGATTTTACAATATATTTATGCCCCCCCAAGAAATATAGGGATGCCCAAAAGAATTTTCAGTGTCTGAATGACATTGCAATCAATGTGACTTAAGCTTCTAAACACTTTTAAGAATGCCACTGTAAAGTGTCTCTAACATCAGTTACATAGAAAGCTTTCATACCCATCTCCAGTGCTAACTTACATTTCACTCACAGTTATAGATGAAAAGTAGACTTGAAACAGCAGCTAGATTGGGCTTCCTCCTGTTAGCTATTCCCCTTTACTTTGGGAGTAAGATAACCTGCAGCTTCTAGAGGCAAGAAAGAATTATTATCATATATGGGTGAAGAAAGCATGAATAGCATCTCATGTTTATCTCAGACTTTCCTAGGTCCTTCTGCTAAGCTTGAGATGGGCCAATTACTTGTCAGCTCTGGCCCAGCCTGAATCAGAGATAAGCTCTCAGTAATTGTAAATATCCCAAGGTGTTTTCAAAGGGAACTTTCTTTTATGGGTTGTGCTGAGAGTATATTCCTTGTGTGTACTGAGTTAAGATCATCAAGTGCAACCATTAACCCATCACAGCCAGGTCACCACTGCTGAAGCAGCTATCTAGGCTCTGTAGACTGTGCTGATGATATCTCCCCTGAGTATAAACAGGAATTTAGGCTTGTCCCACCTCCTTTTAAATGTGTATTTCTAAATAAATAGGAAAGCCCTGCTGGACAGGGAAGGGTGAGGCACCTTTGGCATTCACTTTTCCTTCCCTGTCCAAAATTAAATCCTTCTTTCACCTATTGTACTTATAGCTAGGCTGTTTGAGTCCCCTCTCCTTTATCAGGAGGAAAAATCAAGAACCTCCAACCTCAGCAAATTCAAGTCATTGTGAGCAGCTGAATGGAAATAAACCTCAAGCTAAAAGAAATTTGTAAAAGTAGAAATGAAAATGCTGCTGTGACAAAACCTCAACCTTGCTAAATGAAGAAGACCCAAAAAGCACTTGCCATTGCTAAAGAAAACATATGGAAATAGTCTATAAAAATCAAGGTGTTTAGAGGGAAATTGTATAGAGGTGTTTAAAAAGCTGAGCAATATCTGCATTTGCAAATGATACAGAAATGGCTTAATGGAAGTGGGCAAATATTTGATGTTAATGGATGATTGAACTTAGGAAAAATTAATACTTAAAGACAAGTGAAACATATTAATATGATGCTTGTTTGCTATAGAAAAGAATATTCATTAAATGTAAAGTAGTTTAATCTACAATAAAGTTGAACAGTCAGCTTAAAGTGAGCTACAAATGGCTCTTCAGTTTTACCCTCCACAGCGTAGCAGTACCTTTGGGGTAAGGGTTACTGTAGTAACAAAATAATTTCATTGTTGTAGTGGAAAATAATTTCATTTCTGAGTTCTTAATTTCATTTCTTAGTTCTTTTAAAAATAACCAGCAACTTCTTTCTGTATGTTTCCTGATGATGCTGTAATTGGTATGTGTGTACGTACCTCTCTGTTATGATAAATTATGCTATTATATAGCATAAAAAAATAATGATGCCATTTTGTAGCGATTTAAGAAATAACGAATGGAAGATAGATTGTGAAAAATTATATATCAGGTGCAGCAATCAGTCAGTATCTACCCAGGTTTTTACAGAGACTTCATTGCTATAGTAACAGGGACATGATAGTGACTACAATAGCAGCTTTAATTGGGAGAAAGCAGATGAGTTGCACAAGTGCAATCATTTTTGAATATATTTTGAGAATCTCACAACATCACCAGATTTAGCAAAGATTTGTTTCTGGTCCTTTCTAAGAAGTTTGATACGATTTGGAAATCTTAACTGTAAATTCCTTTGGCATTTCACTATCATCTTTATTAAGGATACAGTGGGGGTTTTCATTTTGCAACCGATCCTTGTAATTCATCTCATAAAGATGCATCGATCAGAACCATTTCAACTGCACAGTGTTGGAGGAAGGAGGTGAAAACCAAACAGAAAATTAATATCTATCATGTAAAACAGATCTGAATTCTTCATCTGGGAAGGGAAAAATACCAGTGTTGTGATACCTTTTCTTCACTGTTGCTGGCAATACTTCATGTTAAAATTCTTTTCCAGATTTCAGATATGCAATGTAGAATTATATAGTCATTAATCAAAAGAAGCCTTCCTTACATACTCTGAGCAGCATATCTATAAACAAAATAATAAATGATAGCTTCTCCATTGCAAGCATTGTGGTTTCAAATGCCAACCAACACAGACTGGAAAAAAATGAATTTTGCAACCTCTGTGTGTGCATTGTTTCAGTCTAACAACTTCAGTTATGATTGCTTAACTGGTATAGTTTTAAACAGGTAAGTTAAGGTCTATATCACCTGTCTTGTGCTTTCTCTTTCCCATAAAGAAATTACAGTGATAAGATTTTTAATTTGTTGTTGGTGGTGGTTTTTTAATGTGGTCTGGATTCTATCAATGAAATTATGGTATAGAAACTAACCTCCAAAAGGCATAACTGTTTGTCAGCTCAGGACCAATGTTCATCTGTCCAGTGTTCCCGTGACTTTATGAAACTAGAACCTTTTCATTGTGGGAGGGGTTTTTTTATATTGCTTTTTTAATACATTGGAGACACAGTTTCTGGTCAAGAAGGGAAACCCACATAAATTGCTGTTTATGGGACGAGCATTAACATCTGTGAGATTCGTAGCCCAGTCTGAAACTGAGGAAATGATGCTGCAGAGAGATTTTAGTGATTTATGAAGGCCTTTTACTGCACAGGGATTAGAATAACTTTTATAATATATTATATTGCTGCTTTCTTTTAAAAGAATAGCTGAAGCCATTTTCTGATTCACATAATAGTGAAGTCTAAATGGTATAAAGTAGTTAATTGGCATTTTTGTCAAAATAAAGACCTAGTATAAAGGAATCTCATTTTCTTTTATCAGAGAATGAAATTATATTTTTAAAAAAAATCATGGTGATGTAAAATCCAGACTCTTTTGAATGGATAATTGGTATTATAGAGTAACAGGAAATTGCTTTCTTTGTAAGTATGTATTAAAATCATTCTGTTACATACAGTAATCTTCAGCTTTCTAAATGGTCTGATGAACATTTCAATCAGGAAAATTTGTGTAACCTCTACTCAAATGGAAAAATATGGGCAGCTTTTTTTGTCTCTCCTCAGTGGTCTATCAAAATAATACTAAGAGAATTAGGGCAGTGTAGTAAATCAAGTTAGAAAATTAATATTCCTAATATTATTTCATCAAGCAGCTTTACAGCTAGAGATTTCCCCAGCTGTATCAGACACTGGATATTTACCCTTTGATCAACTTTTTTTATCCCCCCTTTTTTTTTTTTAATGAAGTGAAACACACACCCCTGATTATCTGATGTAAATCAGAGGCAACATAAGTTACTTGAAGATATTACACCATGGAATGAAGCTCCAGGCTGGTAAGAATAAACCATAGCCTTCAGGAGCAGCCAATTTTAAGGACTTATACATGGAGTACAAGTGGATAAGCGTTTTAATACATAATAAGATGATTGACTAAAGCAGCTGCTTGGCAAAGTATAGTGGTTTAGGGACTGTATTATTCATCAAGTTGGAATAGCTGAGAAAAATTCATGTCAAATGCTATTTAGAAAATGAGGTCCTCTTCCATGTGCAAAATAGTTGTCAAAGAAGATCTCAGCTGAACAATCCCCAACAGGCTGTTATGCCAGTGCTGCACAGTGAACTACATCCTTTATTCTTTCTGCCTTATCTGGAACAGAGGAGTTTGTCACCAAGTGCTCTCTTCAACAGTTTTATGCAGGAACATTCACTTCTGCTTTTTCAATCTTGATAATGTAATCCTACATCTATTACACATTTCTGTGAGGTCTTCAACATCTCCACCTCTTAGTTTGCAGTTTCCTCTCTGATGATGGTCTCACTGGCTCTTGTGATCTTTGGTAAAAGAAAAATGAGCATATGTTTGGTTTTGTTTTTTTTTTTCCCAATTTTTGTACATTTTCAGTTGATCTTTAAACTTCTTATGTAACAGAAAGAGTGTGAGAAGAGTTAGACTTAATGGTCAAGGTTCATTACCACAAGACTTTCCCACCTCATATCTCAAGACAGTTGAAGAGCTCTAATCCTGGTGATATGAATTGACCATGTTCATTCCAGGTGGGACGTCCAAGTCCTCTGACTGAGGGCTGAAATAGCTGCTCTTTCACATGGTCTAACATTGAATCTGGGAACAGCAGCAGAAATGATTTGGGGAAAGAGGTTTTGTAGACAAGGAGCCACGTTAATCATAGGATAACTATATGGGTGTTTGCATATTGAGAAATTGTTGTGTTCTTTGAGACAAAAATAAATTAATTAGATTATATTAAAAAGAATTAATTACCTTTTAAAATAATGCTTTCTTTCATAGATTTTGTTGTTGTTGTTGTTGTTTAAAGTTATGCTCCTGTGGAA
Organism: Megaceryle maxima; assembly: GCA_024605025.1. Classification (NCBI taxonomy): domain Eukaryota; kingdom Metazoa; phylum Chordata; class Aves; order Coraciiformes; family Cerylidae; genus Megaceryle; species Megaceryle maxima. The sequence goes on from JANHGN010014188.1 coordinate 66,157, forward strand.
ATTAAGATCTTTTAAATATCAGGTAACAAGAACTTTCTTGAAACAACAGGAAATGACTAAAGCAAATATAAACTGAAACCATTTGGTCATTTACACAAAGGAGTCTTCCTCTAGCTCTTTAATGGACTAATGCATGCTCAATTGTAATGGGACTAATTTGCTCCACACCTACTTAAGAAGAAGATGCTGGGGTGCCTGATTTTTCCCCTCTCTTGGGTCTGAAAAAGCAATATATTGCCTACATGAAAGCATCTGTGACACTTTGATAGATACAGTGAGCTGCAGCCAATGCATAATTGGACAATGCTAAGAGAAGTGTCTGAAATTGCTTTTCAGAAGACATACTTTAAAAGTCTATCAGATTCAACAAATAGAATGGAAAAAAAAAATCTGGAATTTGTTTCACCACTCATCTCACCCTTTGTTTTAAAGCTAAAACTAGAGCTCTGAATTTCTGGAAATAGGAAAACATGATTGAAAGTTCAAAGGGACCTTCTCCTGCTATCAAAATGTGTGGTGTTCTAAGCATCTGCATTTTGTCAGCCACAAGTATTTTTGTGTCAAAATAATATAACAATCAAAGGAAGAAATAATGTGAAATATCAGTGTCTCACCTGTGTTAGTCATCCTTGCAGTGCATGAACTTCATTATCTTCCAAAGGAGAAAATCCAAGCAATCTGTTAGTTGGCACCTGTTGTAACGTATCATGACCAAACCAGCATATTTGCACATACAAATGCATAAATTTGATGGTTTTTTTCTGAAGTAAATCAAATGTTCTGTACCTGGGGCCACACTTTAATTCTTATTTAGTTAGAGACATACAAAGGCTTTCTAGGTACCAGACATAAACCACATGCTGTAGAAGATTTTTAGAGGCTGGTTTAATTCTCGTATCTTAACCATAATGGTTTTACCATGAAATTTCTTGCAGCAAACAAAATATATATGAATTAAAATTCAAAAGAAAAAAAGCTGTGAACAGAAAAGACAGGAGGGAAAAGGAAATGTTTGTATTTATCTACAAGTTTCATACAGCATCTTAGTTACTGAAACTAGATTCAGTTTCTTTAGTTAACGAAGGAGGTTGACTTTTGACACAAAAGGATCTTTTCCATTGCAAACAGAATCATCAGCTCATAATACCAGAACTGGTGCATTGGGTAGGGATTACTTTTTAAGGTAGCAAAATCTGATATCTTCAAAAAAAAGCAAAACAAAACAAACAAACAAACAAAAAAAACCCCCACAAAAACCCAAAACCACCACCAACAACAACAACAAAAGCAACAATTACTATTGTACATGAAAAGCTTTTATTTGTGAGACGTTTGGCTCATAAACTCTCTTTGGCTTAAAATCCAAGCAAAAGCTAAAGGGGTATTTTTAATAGACAGGTTTTATTACATAAAAACCAAATCTTAAAAGCATTGAGGTTTACAGGACCATGCAAGTGTGCTTCCACTCTTCACTGGGCACCTGTAGGACAGTCTTTGTTTTTTAATTGGGGCATATTTACCACATGTCATCCTATTGCCTAGTGTTTGGGAAGACCTACTTAGACCCAGTAAATACCTTGCATGTGAAAAATCTCAGATTTTTCTACCTTAAAAAGTAATCAGCCAAAGAAGGATGGAATGCCTTTTGGTTACGTAGAGAAGCAGGTTTACCAAATCACCTTCAGAAAGCCAAAAAGTGTCCTGTGAAGAAATGGCTTATTACTCCACAAACATTACAGTGATCCTCTCTGCTTAAGTCTATGAAATATAGGCACCGTTTAAGCAGTAGCCACAAAGCCAGATTTGAACCACTGCATTTTCAGTGAGAAATGGCCCGTTGGACAGTGTGCACTGTTAGAACATGAGTGGGGCAATGACGTGGCACTTAGAAATGAAAGCCTCTGCCAATCAAGGCCATTGTTTTCTCCTTTACTACAGCTGGATGTAGTATTCAAATCCACTAATCAGCATCATCAAACCAGGAAATATGGAGATAGGTTTCACTTATATATTATTCATGGCCTCCTATGAAACATTATGAAGTTAATTTGATTGCACTGCAATTAAATACCTGTTTCTGTATACATGGATAAACATACAAAATTTATAACCTTAGGTGAAGATGGCTGTTGTTTCACTGTCTCCATAATCATTAAGATGAGTGAATAGGTTCAAAAATCATAATTTTTTCTTTTACCATTTCCCCATCTTTAACAAATAGAAAAGCCTTTTTCTAAATGCTTGTTCATTTGTATTCTTGACTCTGGATAATTGCAGGAAGAAGAGCCATGCCTGACTGGCAAAGTCCAACAGTCTCTGACCAGATTCTTTGGTATTCCATGCATGGAGAGTGTGATGCTTAATATCAGATTTACTTCTTTGAAAATATTTGGTGTAATATTGCATTTTTGATTTAGCAGAGTGATACATAGTATGCTGAAATCACAATATAAATGGAAGGTTATACTCAGTAAAATATGACAATTGCAATATACAGCTATATTTATAACACCAATATGATCTTCATTAAGCTCTATAATATTCTCACCATTGTGATGCTGGGAATCCCCAGTCACAAGGAAGAAGCACATAGGTTGAAGCAGCTCAAGTATATAATGAAACAATATAACAAAACAAAATAACACTGAGATAAATTTTCATTTTAAAAAACAACTTTTATTCAGTATGGTATGCAACTGAAGAAGAATACTAATCTAAGCATTTTAAGCATTCATTGGGTTAAGCATGTTTCAGGCTGAAACTGCAGGCTGTAAACTGATCAGAACATAAAGTGCAAACATTTTTAAATATAGTGTTCTCAAATAAATACCAACTAATCATATGAGTGTGAGAATTAAGAGAACTCTATTTTTTTTCCTGTGACTTTGTATTTTGTTAGTAGATTCCCAAGTGTATAAGAAAGTGCAGCTTTCACTGACTTTATCCATGCTTGTACATTAATACTCTCTCTGGATTTTTTGGGTATTTGCCATATGGATTATTGGCTGATTCTTAAGGGATGAGCCCCCTGCTCAGGGCAAAGTAGAAAACATTAACTGTTCTCCATTATATTTGATGTTCTCGCAGCCAATGGATATTTTGCCTTTTACAGAGCTGGCAGAGAAAACAATTTATAGGAGGAAACTGAAGATAAATAGCCTGGACATCATGGACATAAGCAGAAGTTTTATATCAGATGGGATGTCAGAGAACCTGAGAAATGAGTGATGGGCACTACATATGTGTAGGGAGGAACTGAGTGCCATTCTCCAAAGGTGCCGTGGTGGGGTCTTGTTGCTGTTATTTGGACTAAAACTTACTGTTATTTCATTGAAAAGTGGAAGAAATTTTCTACAGACACTGTTCAGAAGCAGGGAGAGGGTGGGAGGAATGCAGCACCTGGAAGTATTTTGATGAATTTCTCTACACAGGTGTTGAAGAATCTGTCTCCCACAAACAGATTTCTGGCTGCAGCAGTTACAAGCTTCATTAGTAGCAACAGCAAAACCCAAGTAAAGTGAAGGACAAAAGGATGACTATTTTCCTCATTATGTCTGTGCTATTCCTCTACCCATAGCTATTAAAAAAAATAATTAAAAATAATAATAAAAAACCCCCACTCCATCCAAACAGAACCAGATAATTGAAGTAGTGGTATGAAATCTTTGCTGATAAACCCTTTAGAGAGGGGTAAGACTGGTAGTGTAGTAGGACCACTATTAAAATACTATCTCTAGTTCTACAGTTCTACTCTCTCAATTTCAGGGACTGTATGAATATATAAAAGAAAATTTACATAAGAGTTGGTCTTTCCAGTGACTACTTTAGTGTATCTTTGGAGACAAATTCTACCCAATGTTTGAGTAGCAAGGTAGGGTGGTGGTTGTCTTAAGTCTAACCTATGACTCACTAACCTTTGAATGCTCCTGTGTAAGCCAATCTTCCCTGGAACCATGAAGCAGATAACTGCAATGGATTTGCCCAAACAGTTATATTTTCCTGAGGGTTGGCCAAAACATCTCTATTACTCTTTCAAAAGTCTCTGTAGATCAATAAAACCACTTACTAAGCTGATGTCTTCACATATTTTCTCTGGAATCGGCAGAGTAAAGAGCCTAAACTTGTTCCACTGCATTGAGCTCTGAAATCACTCAATATCTTTATTCAAGTATTTATAATGGAAGGGGAACTGAAAAATTCTTGAAGAAATCTGCCATGATGTTGTATAAGTTACAGAGGACTCATCATTTGGTTCCCTGGGGTGGACAAATAGGAAATCTCTTGTTAATTTGCACTAAATTGACACCCTATCATACAGACAGACTGGAAGTGCATACCCAGAATAATACTGATTGGTATAGACTCAGATTCCCAGGTATTTCAAATGGTTGTTGATCAATATGGGTCTGTCCCGTTTAGCAATAATAATGAAGTCTCAGAAGAATGTGTCTGTTGTGGAATCAGAGAGTAATTAAGATTGTAAGGGATCTCTGAAGTTCAACTAACCCAACTCAAGGCAGATGCACAAAGTTAGATTCAAGTTTGGAGCTAGATCAGGCTTGTCAATGTCTTGTCCAGTCAAGTTCTAAATGTCTTCAAGGACAGAGATTCCCTAAAAATCTCCTGGCAGTTTGTTTCAAAGTTTATCCTCCCTCAATTTGGTTTTTTTTTTTTTTTTTCCTGTCTGATCAGCATTTCCTTTGTTGGAACTTGTGCCTGTTGATTCCTATCTGCATCACTGCGTAGATCTGAGTTAGGCTTCCACTTCTCTACAATCAACCTCTTGGTAGCTGAAGTCAAAAGTAAAATCCATACTTTCATCTTTTATTCTTAAGACTGAACAAACCAATCTTTCAGCTTTCCTTGGTTGTCACAGGCTTGGCACAAGACGTCCAACATCTTCATGGCTGTCCACTGGACTTGCTCCAACATGTCTCTCATTTTGAGGAACCCAAAACTGGACAATACTCTGGTTGCATTGATTTGCTACAGATGTGCAATTTGATTCTTAACTATTTTATGACTACCACTTGATAGTAGAGCACTGGAAAGCTGTGACTGAATTTGTAAAATTTGAGGTACACTGGGACATTATGCACCCACTTAAAGCAAAAGAGTATTTTTCTTGCCCTTATTGAAGATGAAGTAGGAATTTTCCTACTAAAACTGAAAAGATCTACCCAAACCTAGGAATAACTGAAGAAGCCATCTGATTTGTTCAGATATGAAAAGAAAGGAGAAAGAAGAGATGGCAGAAAGTAAAATAGTTCTACTTTCTACACCATTATCTACGCTGTTAGTTAACATGTACATAAGTTTTGGCTTACACAGGTGGTTGTTGCATGGGCTTCCACCACACAGACTTAGAAGACAGTACATTAAACTAATGTTAAAAAGTAAAAATGAATAAGGCCGGGAGGCCACAGAGAAGGGTTACTTGAGTGAGACATGCCCAAAATATGGTGATTCTACCTGTCAGGACATCATTATGGCTGCTGAATAATAGCTCGGTAGCTACAATATATCTATTTGGTTCTCCAAGGTATCTCCAGGGCAACTCCAAAATAGCTGGAATGGATGTTACTGATCAGCAGACACTCTGGGATAGGGTCTAGGGTGTCCATACTGAAGGCAGTCCATGTTCTGAGGGGCAGAAGAGATGAGCAGCTCTGCCAGGCCCATTTTATTTTTCATCTCTGTGAAGCAATCTGCAGAATCTTTCCTTGGCAAGTGAGACAGAGACACTTCAGAAAGTAAGCCTGGAAAGTCTGCTGATGCATGTCTAAGTCAGACTTGCTATTAGCTGGTCTTAACAACAGTATTTACAGACAATTCCTCTGTCTTTGTAACTTTTTGCATAAATATTGAAAAGTTTTTTCTACTCAGTTTCAACATAATATGATAGAGCTCTTCTCCATCACTTCTAGTAATAATCCTGACCTCTGCCCAAAGTTGCTACTGTTGTTGGGTGTGCTATTATGGGAACAGTCACTCTAAATATGAGTTAGAAAAGCATATTTTGGCATGTCTTCCTGCATAACATATGTTTAGGGGATATTTCAAGTTGTGACAGAATATTTACCTCACTGATGGCTTTGGAAAGTGACACTGCAGATGACACTTGTCAAGCACAATAAACCTTGGTAGGGTCAGGGAAAAGATGCCATGATAAGATTCTCCTTCTGACTGAAGTTTTAAACATCATGAACAGGAAGGAATATTCTTCCACTGTGTTCCAATCATATCTGACAACATCTCATGAAGTTCACATACGTCCAGGCAGTTTTACCTAGAGGAATTCCCAGTTCCAGATGCCAGAACTGGGAAAAACTCCCACCTCTTCACTGCTATGAACTCACCACCATATATAATCTTCTTAAAGAAACTCTGCGTTGCTTCAGCAGCTGAATTGGCTCTTGGGCAATTCTAGCATGAAGAAACTGCAACAGTTGGATATTGCCATTCTCCTTTCAACCCTGCAATAGTGTGCTAAGGCTATTTTAATGCTTAAGCAATACAAAAAAAAAAGTAAAAATGATTAGACTTTTAAATTTGCACTGTGGTGAATTCAGTGCTTTTGTATGTTTCTGAGGCAAAATAATAACTAAGGATTTGTTCATGCCAGGTATGATTTTGTCCAAAATTGCCACCTTTACGATAGAAAGAAAGTGTTCACCTTTAAAGTATTCCTAATTATACAGCAGGGCACAGCCCCTGCTGTTGCACTCAAACATGATAATATTAAATTGTAAAGATTTTTTTTTTTTAATTACTGCCATTTTGTTACATATTAGCATTTAAAATTCTCTCATATGGCCTTTCCAGTCTTTCCTCCTTTTCCAATATGCAGGAACAAAACATTCTTACCTCTTTCCTAACAACCATTTCCTGCTACAGTGCTGTAGAGATATACTTGAAACTACCCCTCTGGAAGATCCTAGCACACAGGAGAGCAGGGGTTTTTTTTCCCAATCACTATAGTCTGTCCATCTGTCATAAGTAAAAATCAGAACAGTCAATAAATAAACACCTATTGAGAATTGTGCCTCACCCGAGAGCCCAGAACAGAAACAAAAGAGATAGGACATTATTTTCTAAGTCATTTACAATTAATTTAATACCTCCGTGCTCAAGTGTACAAGTTCGACAGCTGTTTCACCAAAGACTGGCCACATTCTAAAGGTAGTAAATGCTGCCATCTAATGGTATCCAATCGCTGAACAAAAGCTGTCAGCTCATTCCAGCTCACGCAGAACAAAAGAAATAGTGTCACCTCGAAAGCATCACTGTGCACTGCAAGCACAAAAGCAACCCAAGCTGGACAGAAGTAGGTCTCAAGCAGACCCACCAAGTATCTCTGCCTCCTGCTGCCCAGTGCTAATTGCTGAGTTATCCTAAGAGTTCTGCAGACCATCTCTGCCAACTTTTTGTCTGAACAGAAACTGGTTCTGGAAGGAATAAAGCTAGTTCAAACTGTATTATAGCTGAACTCTAACTCTGATGTGCTTTTATTTGTCCTACAAATAGCTTATATTTGGCTATATCTGGTGTATTTTAATAGTATTTAACAAGGAAAATTATAGTAATGACAAATTATGTCTTGTAATAAACTGAAAATGAAGATACCCCTTAAAAAGACAAAAATGCATTAAGCATCTGAAATCTTTATTGAAGAATCTAAAGTAGTCCTATTTCATTAGTAGTTGAGGCCACCTTGACACTTCACCTGATCAACCTAAACTGCAAAAAACCCCCAGTACAAGTAATACCAATACACACTGTTTATACATGGGGTTTTTTTGAGAACCACTGAAATAAATACTTCCTCTAACGTTAATAAATGTTGCCTTGTAAAATGTACCATGAAATTCTTTTCAGAATACTAAGTAATACTTTCTATGACATTTGGATTAAATATAAAGATGAATTTCTATGTATAATAATTCTTATGATTTCCTGGAAGCAATACCTCTTGCATAACATCCTTTGATTTTGGTAATCATTACTGTCACAATTTTCATACATTGACTTATACAAGGAACAAATTATATACCATTTTCAGGCACTGACACCCGAGGATGATATGTTAAATCCATTTAGGTGCACGTGTAGACACCTCAAAAATTCTTAAGCATAAACAAATCCATCCAAAGGCGCTAGGAGGAAAATAGCCCCGAAACACACAGAAATTAGTGGCTGATTGTACTCAAGTGCCTTGAATGAACTCTTTCACAAGAAACTGAAGCAATTATTTAATTTTGCTACAGTAACCAATTTTTCAACCAGGCTTCCTCTCTGAAGAGTTATACATTGTTTTACAGCCTCGTGTGCTTATAAATCGTATTACTCTTACAATCTTTTGCAGGTTTTTTTCTATAAATACAGAAATATGAAGAAAAAAAAAGTTAGAGTTGTAAAAGTTAACTCACCTACTCCAGTAGCTGATGAAAAAGAAAAATTGTGGTTTGATTTTCCTTTAATATTTACCACACAGTTGTTCAAATCTTAATTGTTTTAAGGAGCAATTGCAAAACTGAACAAAGGCTGCCATCATTCTAAATATAAGTACAATGCTCTGGGTTCAAAATATTTTCTCTATCTAAAAATAACTGATATTGTTTTAATCAGAAAATGATCCAGCCTTAAATGATGAAGCCTTAAATGATAAAAGCTTATTTGTCCACGTTATCACTATCTGTTTCAGCAATGCCATCATAAAATAAAGGGAGAGATATAGAAGACATCGTCCGTGATTTATCTAGCTTCCTACCATGATTTTCACTAAGCATTGATGTAATAGGGTTTTCCCTCTTATGTGTTTCCTCTTCAAAGACAGCACTGTTATAATGCTTATGACGGTATAAGAAAGATTTATTTTTAAAAGAACGATGCATCAAATATCTCCTGAAGGCCCTTTGAATAATAAGAGCTGAAACCTCCTCTTGCTTTCTTTTAAGAGTAGTAGTAATTGGCTTGTAAGAAACTTTAGATGGATTGGCAGCCATAAATTTTTCTTCCATGTGTAATTCAAGACTATCCACATCTCCAGATTCTCCCAAGACCCTTTTAGTGAAAGCAAGCAAGATATCCAAGCAGTGGATCTTATCTCCACTAACTATAGGGAGATCCATGGATATAAGCTGAATTTTATTAGGCTTTGGAATGCGTAAGGGTTCTGCCAGAGCATCTGCAAAGTCTGAAAGGGCAGAATACTCAATAAACTGTGTAGCCTGAGGATCAAATTTTCCCCAGGTTTCATAAAACATATCAAAGTCATCCTCACAAAGAGGATCTGTGCTTTCTTCAGTGGCAACACTGAAGTTCTCTAAAATGACAGCTATGTACATATTTACAACAATGAGAAATGAGATAATGACATAGCTTACAAAAAATAAAATACCAACCCCCGTATTTGTGCAATTGTTTCTCTGTTCATATGTTAAATTTAAGTTGGGAGCACATGAATTAGATCCTCTTAACAGAGGGACTAAAAGACCATCCCAGCCAGCTGATGTTGTAATTTGGAAGAGACAGAGAATGCTACCATCAAATGTTTGAAAGTTGAAAAGGTTATTAATCCCATCTTCCCAGCCAACACAGGCAAAGTTTGTCATGCCCACAATGGCGTAAATGAACATAACCAGAAAAAGCAGAAGACCAATGTTGAAGAGTGCAGGAAGAGACATCAGTAATGCAAAAAGAAGAGTTCGAATTCCTCTAGCTTTTCTAATTAATCTCAGGATTCGTCCAATTCGTGACAAACGAAAAATTCTCAAAAGCGTAGGAGAGATCAAAGCTTCAGAGACTTGAGAAAGTCCAAGACCTTTGAAAGGAGAAAGAAAACAAACTGTGATGAAGCCATATCAGTGAAGTTCCCTATTTATGTCCATTTTGTTATATTTATGCTTTAGGTGTTGAAAGTAACATTGATCATATTACATCACTTCCAAGGAAAACATTATCATCAATACTGCAATCGTTTCTAAAAGAGCTTAGGAAAAGAAAGACAAACTGATAAACCTTTAATATTTAAAGAAATATCAAGATTATGTATAGTTTGGAAACTGTATTCTCCCAGATTTCTCTAATTCAGGGAATGAAATTATGCATTGCTCAAGTAATTATAAAGAAATCCTTTTAAATCCACTCAGCTCCTGTGCTGGAAGCTATGGGGCTTGTCTCCTAGCTGCTGTCTGATTGCTGCATCTTCTACCAGCCTAAACCACATGCTAAACATGAGACTTTCAATAATGCTTGGTACTTAAATGTGATCAGAGAAGAGCAAGAAGAAAATAAAGGAAAACTGTGTTTCAAAATCTGTCGTCCATCACACCTCGTTCTATGATCCTAGAATCAGAGTAATTATAGAGTTGTAATGTAAATGATTACAGATAGAAGATTTAAGTAGTCAGCATTTTTCTGGATTGCGTGGGATAGCAAAAGAGTACTGTGCTTAGGGATGAAGCAGAGAACTCAGATCAGTTTTCCTTTCTTCTCCTTTATTATATGATACAATTTGAGCCTGAGTATGGAGCATAGATCAAATAAACTGTACAAGAAACTAAAGTTATCTAAGACCCTTTGTAGAGGAAATGATAAGCATCTGGTCTTATTTGAAAAGCAATACAAAACCAAACTTGTTTTACTAAGACCTTTCACAGTCACAAATACTGGCCCAGATTTAGAATTTAGAACAATTAAATTTTCCTGATCTTTCTAATTCAGCTCTCAGAATCTGCCTTCTTAAAAAGAAGTCCCAAAAAATGAAATAAACCTTTCCCATTTTTCATATAAATATAATTTTAACCTGAATTTACTTTAATTGTGAAAATAACAGCTAATGTGATTCCATGTTGAGGCCCCATCCCTGCAGACATTCAAGGTGGGGCTTGACAAAGCTCTGAGCAACCTTCTCTAGTTGAGAATGTCCCTGATTTCAGCAGGGGGGTTGGACTAGATGACCTCCAGAGGTCCCTTCCAACCCAGACAGCTTTATATTTCTATGTAAACCGAAAGCATAAAAACATGAAGACAACAGTTTAAGTACAGTACATTGTGTACTTACACTCTGTTAATTATGCAATAAAACTTATACTTTAATTAAAAAAAAAAAAAAAGGAAAAAAAAAAAAGAAAAAAAGAAAACTGTCCTTCTAGAATTCTGCAAAAATCTAAGGGAAAACAAAAATATATCCTTTCAGAATGAATCATTTAGCAGATGGTTTGAAACGTATAATGAAACTGGAATTTGTTCATAAGGTATATATAAAACAGTTCATTTACATTGAAATGTGGCTTAGGATTAGTAAAACACATTACCTGATCTGATGATAATTGATACTTACTAACTAGTGAAAGGATCACAACAGCTAAATCAAATATATTCCAGCCACTGGTGAAGAAGTAATGTCTTAAGGCTAGTATTTTTATGACACATTCCATAGTAAACACTGCCACAAAAAAGAAGTTGATTTTTTTAAGGACATCCTTGATGTCTTTCTGGCTATTTTCTGCCATCATAATGACCATATTTAGACAGATGAAAGTCACAATGGTAATGTCAAATGCTTTGTGTGACACTATATCAAACAGTAATCCTTGGAACACATTCTGTGGAGAGAACAAGAACTGCTTAATGCTACTTCTAAGACCCAGGCTACATTCAAATATTAATCAGTGCTTTGTTCTTAGAAAGAGCATTGAAGAGAATATAAGTTTAACAATAAGCTACTAGAAGCATTTTTAGGTTATTTCTTTAGACCTTCAAAGAAAACAGTACTTGGCTAAGTATTTTCAGATATCATGCAATCACATTTCCTTAGAAAAAATATGCAGCAGGACAACATTCAGAGTACATTGTGATTGCTCTTTTAATAGAAATACTTGTTGAAGCAGATATTTTAGGACAAACATTTCTAGTTAAAGTGTCATAAGCAAGAAAAACCCCTCAATAGTTACTATGTGAAGCCAGGCCTGGAATTAAATTTAAGAAAATAAAAGAAATAAAGCATAAGATTATTTAAAAGTAACTAACAGCCACAGGGCATACAATACTCACTACTCATTCTCACCTAAAAGAATCCAATCTAAATGCAGAAGCAATATCATGCAATTTAAGTGACCAAGATCATGTTATGAATATCAAATACTTAATATGGACATTTGTACAGGTGATAAACAGACTGTAAGTTTCCTTAATTTATACCCACAAAGAAAGACTTCATTAGATGGAATTAAGAAAAAGAGTGTAAAATGAAAATTCTATATTGAATGAGGAAGATGATAGGGTATATAATGAAGTTTATTTCCAGATGCCTGGCTACTGAGTTTAAATATGGTCACCATTTTTATATCTTCTATCATATTCTACTTAAGACAGTCTCACCTTTGGTCTTGGGATGGGTTTTTGAGGTTTCTTGGATCCAAGTTTTTTTAGGGCATTATAGTACTTTTTCTGTTCCTCAGTTAAAAATAGATCTTTTCCACCTAAGTAAAGGGAAAGAATAGAGCTGTCCAGATGAAGTTTAAGCAGTCAACTACACACCAGCAAGCTCATGTAAAATAAAATAAAAAAAAAAGTAAGCTACAGCTGTCATGAGTGGGATCTGAGAGCACAAAGACAAAATGCATCTTCATCATTTCTCCTTCTCCCCTTGTTCTTTTGTCCTGGTTCGAGTGAAAACAGAACTAATTCTGTTCAGTGATTTTTACTCTTCAGTTCAGTACTTCTATTTAATAGCACTTTCTGAAGTCAGCAGCCTGTTTTCACAGTGTCTGCTGCTGGCAGTGACAACACCCTGTGTTTAGAGTTCCTACCAAGGGTTGGTGTGCAGACCAAGGCCACTGCTGGATCTTGTGCACCACATTGAGGGGGTGCAGGAAAGTGAAAGGCTTGCACCTGCAGGGAGGAGTGGACAGGGCAGGTAACCCCAAACTGACCAAGGAGGTATTCCAGCCCATATACATCATATTGGGTATAAAGCAGAGGGATCCGAAGGGTCTATAGGCTTTTTCCCAGGCTTTTCTCCCTTCTTGGACTGATTTGCCAGCTTTACTTGGCTTGGCTCAGGTCCTTTTTCAGTTCCTTCCTCGGAACATCCAAGGAGGGCTCTGTCCATTCTGCCTTTGATCCCAGTTGGTGTGCTCCTGAATCCAGTAGCAAAATCCAGCTCCTGAACACAGCTCCTGTCTGCTGTGGGGCCCGGTCGGGACCCCCTGGTGCCTGCTCTACAGCACCAGTGGTGACAGTGATGTAACTGCCATCAGGGGGGTTGGGTTTGATACTGGTTTTGTGTATATATTCTATTGTGTTATTATTATTATACTCATTAAAGCTGTTCTAGTTTCCTTTTCTAATTGCTGAGTCTCTCTCCCTTATTCCTCTTCTCTTCCCCTTTGGGGAGGGATGGAGGGGGATTAAAAAGAGTGTCTGTTATAGGTCTAAGGGGCCACCCTGACCCTAAAACATGACATTTTTGAAAACATGTACCACAAAAAACAGACTGGGGTTTGATCATGAAAGTGTAATCTAGGTAGTGTTCCTGGGTCAGTTTCCTCAACTGTGAGAGCTTTTCTGAAATTTTACAAATCTGTTTCATATATTTAAAATGACCTAAGACACATCAACAAGTAATATACTTTATTTATATTTTTTGGAAAGGTAGGAATAGAAGTATATTGCTGAGCTAGCAAGTAAATGAAGGATTGTGAATTAGCACTTTGGGACCAAGTTCTACAGGGGGTTCTGATAATGAATTTCTGGTGCTTATCTTATTACCATCTACACCCTCTGCATTACTCAGCAATCACTTTGAACTGAGTATTTAGGAGAAGCCACTTATAAAAACATTGAAAACATAGCATTTTGTAAAAGAAACATGTCACAATGTTAAGTAGGGCATTTGCACTTTGAGTTACTCTGGCAAAACCCCTGAAAATTCAGTTTACCTTCACTACATGAATCTCAATGAAAATACCCGAGAAGCAAAGAAACGAAAAGAAAAAAAAAAAAAGCCCAATTACAGTTTGTACTGAGAACAAAAAGTGTTACGCCCACATTAACCACTAGTAAGTGCTCAGGATCATAACCTATTTAACCAATGTTTTTTCTGTCTATTGGGATTATTATAACTGGGACTTTGCTATAAAATGAAATTATTACAGTGAAGTTGGCCTGGGGTTCCTCAACCCCAACCCATCCTTTCTCTGTTCAAATGCACAGAGCAGAAGAATTTCTTGTGGGCCTTATTGCAATTTATCTCCACCAAAGGCAGTAATTCTTTGACTCTTGGTGTATAAATCAGCCTATGAAAATAATAAATGGCTCCTGTAAAGATTCTGTATTCCAAATGTGAACCTTCAAATTGTAAACCTCCTTTTGGGGTCTGCTTTTGTGGTATTTTTTTAATGAGCAACATGCTTGTTTGTTTTAAGAGTTCTAAGTGAGTTAATTGACTCGATTTCCCATGATGTTCTGGATACTTTAAATCCCTAATGAATCAGAGAGGGAACTCAATTGGAAAATAAGCTCAGCACAAAGAAGCTGAAGTGAACTGTTGCTTTTCTTTGGTTGATGCATTTTCTATTCTAAGATTTTTCTCTTCCATTTCCTACTGAATAAAAAGAATGGGGAATCTAACAACTATGAGGAGAAATGTGGAAGCATCCAGTGCTTCATGGGTTTTAAGAAGCTTTTAAATTTCTAGATGGTCTCTTCCTGGAGCCACAGCTTGGATCTCAACACAGAAACCCCTGTAAATTAATCTGTACTGTTACTTTATTGATGACAGGATTTTTTAAATGTATAGAATTTACAGGTAAATTACTAAAAGCTTTGAGGAAAAGGAGACTCCTACTTTCAAAACTTGCTATCTAAACATTATTTTAAATTTCTCCAGTCAAATAGTTATCTGAAAACAGTAAAAACCTAGATGTCAAACTAGCATTCACTTAATTAAATTGGGACTACAAGAGATGCTGATTTAGCTAATGTAGTACTTATCTTTTTCCTTTGTTGGTTAAAATTGCTTATAACCACTCCAATGAAAAGGTTCAGCATGAAGAAAGATCCAAAAATAATGAAAATTACAAAATACATATACATGGCTAAGAATGCTTCAAACTGTGGCTGTTCATCTATCTGTTAAAAAAGTCAAACCAGAAAAATAATATTATTAAAAATCAGATAAACACAGCTTTAGCATTTCCAATTTATAATAACAAATTTTATTGTCAGGAGGGATAAATTATTTCTAGACATTTAAACCTTTATTTAGATGTACAAGTAGAACAAATGCCTTGTTCTTTTCTGTTACAGTTTGTAAAGATAACTGCAAACAGCCCTACAAGGAATGATTTTTTTTTAATTAGCAGCTATTCACTACATCTAGAGTACAGCCCTTGAATGAATAAGGAAAATGCAAATTAAATTAAACACCTAAAAGTTAAAACACACTCTACTTGTGAAAGAGACTTGAAAATGAGGAAGAAATAGTAAGGATGTTAAATATAGGGAAGAAAACCTCCAGAAATAGCTGCTAAAGATGCATGTCATTTTAATGCTTTACACATTTAAAAAAGGAGGAGGCTTCAGAGGCACAGTCCCTTCAAGACCTTCTAAACTCTGTTCCCAAAACAGACTTGTCCAAATCTTGCCCTCTTTGTTCTTGATATAGTAGGTTTTTGCATGGTGTCACTATTTTGACCAGTTTTCTTTTGTCTAAGTTCCAGATAATTGGTACTCTAGCGATTATTGTTTCACTGTGTAGTTTGATACTTACTCACTTGTATTTCTGACTTGATATAGCAAATAAAACTGAAAAAGGAATTATATGGATAGGGAGGGAAAGAAGGGAGAAGAACTAAAATTTCATTTTAGGGACATACATCACGTGAATCCACTGCTGCGTACATAATATTCATCCAACCTTTAAAAGTTGCCTGGAAAAAATTGCATTATTATTATTATTACTTATAATAACCTTAATAATAAAAAACAGGTAGAACTAATATAAATGTGTTAAGAGTTATGGAAATGTAAGAAAAGTGCTATAAAAAAATTGTGCATCACTTCTAAAGATCTGCTTGGAAATATGATTCACTAGAGTTTAGTATGGAGGAAAAAAAAAAGATTCCCAAAAAAGAACAAAATTACTATGAATCCTGTGAAAGATGTTTTAATGTTAACTCTGGTTGAACTGAAATTTTTGTAAACTCTCTGCTTTTTGAAAAAGCAGTAGAATTTTCAGCTTTATCAAATATATCCTAAAAGAATAGAAACAACTTCAAAGAAAACAGAGGGTGATTCTTTCTTGTAAGTTTTAGCAACTCTGCAGAATCATAGAACACTTTGGAGGATACAAGGCAAAGAATTTAATCTAGAACAGATGCAGGGATCATGGCCACTTTTAATAATGCCTTTCTGTCTTTTGTTGTGGTTTTAGGGAGATTTACATATAAAAGAAAATAAAGAAATATGAATAAACTGCATCGTGCTTCTTTTGTTCTCATCCACTCTAATTTTTACTATAAACTAATTTTTACTAACAAAAATGAGAATAACTTTAAATCCAGTAACGTGCAGACTACTTCAGGCTTAGCATGTTAATCAAAGTTAAAATTCAATTGAAGAGGCATGAAACTCAGTTCTTGATTTTAACACAAGTTTGCATAACTCAGCAGCTTATAGATAAGAAAAATGTTTATGGGAGCTAAAAACCTCTCTAATTTCAGGGAGACAAACAGAAGCACAGTAGTGCTGTGTCATTGTTGGGCTGGTCAACACAGTTCCCTGAAGAAAACAAAACTAAGCATGATGTTTTTATAGAACTTACCACTTGGAGAAGAGCCAAGTATCCCATTGCAACATTATCAAAGTTTACATCATTATTTGTCCATGATCCACCACGGGCAAGACAATCAGTTTTGTTATGAACAGAACAGTTATTTTCTTTCTCACATATGCACTTTGAAAACTTTTTTGCAAGTAATTTTACTCCTGCAATGTTAAATAGGAGCCAGAAGACAACACAGACGAGCAAAACGTTCAGGATTGAGGGGATAGCTCCCAAGAGTGCGTTCACAACAACCTTAAATGAACAAAACGAGTGAAAAGAATGAATTATTCACATTCAGCAAAACATCTTCCCAGAAAACCACTTATTTTTTTTTCTTCTTCTGTCTCTGTTGCTGATTCTCCACCATATAAAAACTAGTAGATGATAAATGTAAAGCCAGCCTTTGGCCCAACTTCAAGCTTGTCTTAACATAGGATTCTGTGCTACCTATCCTGCCTTTCTGAGGAAGGAAGTAAACCAGATGGCAACCAGAATACCCTTCGGGTAAATAAAATACATTAAAAAAAATTTTAAGTCTGTAGTAGCTATGGGATCTAAAGGTCAGGTATAGGGGAATGGGCTGTATGATCAGCATTTACTACAGTATCAGAAATAAGCCTCTCTTATTTTGGAGGAGCTTTGTAAGGCTTACTCCCCATAAAAAAAGTGAACCTCACCCAGTAACCACTGGTAACTGACTGCACACAGTCTATAAAGTAGAGAAGTCTGGCTTCCAGATCAGTGAGTAGTTTTGGTCAGCAGTTTTCTTTCACTTAGGTTTGCTTGAGGACAAGGCACATGTAAACCCACGATAAGCAGTAAGCCTCTTCTGAAAATGATCCCAGTGAAAAAGATTCCAGCTTTTGGTGTCTGTGCTGGTGACAAGTGACATGATGTGAACAGTAAGAACTCATATCAGCAAATCCTGATGCTGACAGGCAGGACCATACTGGCTGCTAGGGGGCATTTGAGGACTATTATCTATTACTTTTCATCATTTTTC
>JANHGN010014188.1:84093-100740 GCA_024605025.1 Megaceryle maxima
TGATGCTGACAGGCAGGACCATACTGGCTGCTAGGGGGCATTTGAGGACTATTATCTATTACTTTTCATCATTTTTCACCGCACTGTGGTGGAGCATAGTGAAAATCTCTCTGGAACCATTTCACTGCTAGCATTATGAGAAAATTCTGAGCCTTTCATCCTGGCTTTGGATAATATCTGTACACACTGAATGAAGCACATTGGAAGAGACCTCTGAAGATCAGCTGATCCAACATAGACCAAGTTGCTCGGCATCTTGGCCAGTCAAGTTCTGAATCTTTCCAAAGGTGGAAGTTCCACAACCTCTCTGGACAACCTATTGCAATTCTATACATTTAATCTGTCATTTTTTCCCCCAGGTAGCTAAATAGGACTCTTCTGGGGCCTGAAGTTAGTGTCTCACAACATGCTGTGATCTAACAGGTCAGAAGGCTTGCATTATTCAGTGCTTTACTTTTCCCCACTGACTTCAAAAATTCCAGATACTTCGCTCAGAGCAGCTTTTAAAACCCCTCTCCTATTAAGAAAAACCCAGCCTATTTAAGTTTGAAAGTATTGTCATCTTTCAGATCCACCCTGGAAAATCCAAAATGTGGCACGTGAGCCTGTTTAGATAACTGTCAAGATAGATTGATACATGCACGGAAGTCTAAAGAAGGGGAATTATGAAAAAGAGTTACAAAAAGTGAATAGTTTCCACTGAAGCAATGAATTTATGAATCCATTTTTCCTGGGTCCAATTTCTTGCCTCAGGCAATGAGAAAAAATTAAGAAATTACTACGGTCACTACATTTCTTATGCCATGAAGACTGAGAAACTACAACTTTCACAGTACAGGTTGTTTCCTCACATTACGAGTGGGTTTTTGTAATAACTATATATATAGCTTCTTTTTTATTGACAAGTAATTAAAAATCATGGTTCCTATTTTTTCAGACATATTGATTTTTGTGAGAAGAATTTACCAAATACAGTGGATGAAATTTTTCCATGTCTAAGATAAACCAAAGACTGAGTTTCAGAAAAGTACAATTCTAAAAAAAATTCTTGTTTGGTTTGTTCTACTTGCACTAAAACTGGAAACATGGAAAAATGTTCCACTGGTCACACTACTAAAGGCAATAATTCCTTGTGATAGCATATTATAATTCAATTTCCTTATTTCATTTGTATTTCTAAATTTCTGTGAAATGTTTACATCTTATTTCAAAATAACAACCACAAAATGTAAGTAGGTAATCTGAACCATTTTAACACCATCAAGTGCCAAAATAGATTCAAGTTGCAACTTCCACCAAAACTACATATGCAGCTATTACAAAACTTGCACACCCACACCCCTCCAACTTCCTTACCTTTATCCCTTCAAATCTTGACAAAGCTCGTAGAGGCCTCAGTGCTCTAAGAGTTCTGAGAGATTTCAGGGCACTCTCAGAGGAACAAGGTGATGATGTGTCTTGGGAAACATTACTTAGTCCCCAGGAGACAAATGAGAGCTGCATTCATTGAATTGAAATTGAGATTATCAAATTGTAGAAAAAAAAAAAAAAAAAAAAAGAAAAAAAGAAAAATTTATGTCAGTAGATAATCACAGGGTGAATGTTACAGCATCTTTGACCAGCAAGTCAGATGAAGAAAGTACAGATTCAAAGGTATTGCAATATAATGTTACTTCTTTCTTCCTAATATTTAATTCATTTTAAATTTAAACAATTTTTTTTCCTTTTTTTTTTCAAAACCAGTTCACATAATTTTTTTGGAATGCTAGTATAACATCCAAATGGTTAAATACAGCAATTTCATACACTATGAGACTAGAAAGGATTACTCAACTAAAATATTCACATTTTCTGCATAGTTATTCTCAGAAGTGTATAAAATAATTCCTTATCATAACTTAAGATGGTGATGTGGAAACAAAACCTATTTTAACAAAAATATCGAGTCTTCATCTTAAACTTTCATAAGAGAGAAAATGAACTGAAAACACTAGAAAATAATTTCAATTATTAGGGTTTTTTTGTCATTGTTCTTGATTTGTCTCTTCTTATTTGAATTTGCTTTTTCATTTCCTGGCCATTGCATATTATCAAGCTATTCTGCTTTGGACAGCACTGCTGTTAATCATACAGAACTGTAATTGTTATAGTTGTGTTACATATTCTTTGTAAATAGTCATAATATTCGATTTGTCTGTTAAAATTTCCTAGTACCTCACAACTTTCCATGTTAACTATTCAGAGGCTATCAAATAGCTACTCTGACATTACCACAAGTCAGCTGTTTAGATCCCCTTATTTAAAAATATTTAACTTCAGTATCTTCCCACTGTATTGTTGACAAGCAAAAATATTTCACTTTTATATGGCATGATTATATTACTGAACTGTGTCTGAATTCATAATCAATAGGTATATATTGATCACTGCATTTCCTCCATCTCACTATTGATGATTTTGGCACTCCTCTTTGTAGCTATGTAAAGGATTGCTAGGATTTCTTTGGTTGCAAAGCAAAACACACTTTCCTACATCTTTAACTCTCTGGTGAGTGACTTTTTTTCTTAACTACACTTACCAACTCCCCGTATCATCTAGATTTCTTCTCCTTTAAGGAAGCAACTCTACTTTCTTCTGTTTCAAAATACCATCAGCAGCTTGTGAAGCTGTCAGAAGCTTTATAGTTTTCTATTGCCTTAAATAATTAATTTTAATTTTATTTCTTATCATTAATTGCACTCTTTCTGCACACTTGAAAAGGTTTTTATAACCAACATGGTCCTCAGTGACAGTGATACCCAGTAAAATTTTCTTAACCAACTTCTGATTATTACTTACAATTTCCCTTAGAATTTGTCCTAATGTCTCTTTTGATTGCATTTTTTTTCCAGCTTTTGCAAACTGTCTTTTACACTTGTGCTTATTCATGGGCAAATTTTATATGCATTCTCTATATAGGAAATACAAATATTCAAGATATAAACCAAGCTGAATATACTTACACATACAATGATGAAGTCAAGCCAACACCAGGCATTGGTGAAATAACTGTGCAAACCATAAGCTACCCATTTCAGAAGCATCTCCAAAGAAAAGATGTAGGTAAATACTCTGTCAGCATACTCTAGGAGCATTTTCACTTTTTTTCTGTTCTGCAGGTGAATATCTTCAAATGCCTGGAATATCAGAATTTGGTTTTAAAACAGTTAAGTAGTTTTATGGAAAATTACAGTTTGGCTTATTATAACCATTTCATATTAAATTTTGTGCAAACACCAAAAACCATAGTTTTATACTTAGAAGTAAAAACTTAAATTGGAAAATAAGTACAATCTCATTTTCATGTTGGTTGAAAAATCACATACTCTTAGTTGTTTATGCTCAACACCTCTCCAAAAAATATCTGATGAATGTCAACTGTAGCTATCAAAATTCTTGGCTTCCTAAGTTAGTGGATAATTTTGAAGGTGTTTGTCTAAAATTCTTCACAATAAAGCTTGAATTAAACACATTAACTATCGTCTTTCAGACCTGGACCTTTCAAAAGAGTCAGCCTGCAGAGATGCAAAACAGATATGAAAAAATATGACAAACACCTTATCTGGAACTGTACATTCCTGGAGTTTCACATTTTTTCACCTAAACCTTGACATTCCTTTGACGTCAGTAAGGGTATAGGAAAACATTTTATTGTTTCCTGTAGTTTATGTCATTGTTCACTTGTGTTTAATATATTTGCTGCCTTGCTAATGTAAGTTTTTGATATTGCAAATCTATTCCCAATTCCTTTTAACATCTTGCCTCACCAAGCCTCTGTCAATGTCTTTACTCTTCTCTTCATCTATTTCTCCCTTACCTTATATCTCCGTCTCCATTTCTCTTTTGCTGCCAACATTTCTAACGATCTATCCATTCATTTTCACCACCACTATTTCTCCCTTACAAATCCATATCTGTCATTATTTACACTTATTTTTTTTTCTTACAAATCAGAAGCCACCCTCTATCACACCCTTTCCCAGACCCTATGATTCCTAGACATAAATTAATCAATCTCCTCGTCTTCTTCTCTTTCACACTCTTTTCTCAAGAGCTCAGTGTGTATCTAGAGGACATGAGGGCACTAAACAACTTCCCTTTCTCTTATCCTCATTCAAATTTTTTATAAGACCAATGAAGCACAGAGAGATCTATTCATTTACCTCAAGTCACATGGCTGTAATCTGTGACAAAGGTCAAGAACTAGACAGAGGGTGTCAAAACTTCAATCCATACTGAGTTTCAATCTACATCAGACCTTCACTTAATTACTCCTTACCTGACTGAAATTGCTTACTCTGCTGTTATTTTTTAATAAACTCATTAACATTCAGCACCCTCTGAGGAAATAGCAGGCTGTGTTACATGGGACACTGACCCAGATGGTCCATAGACCTTTGGTTCAGGGAAGCATCACAGCAAAGACACCATGATGTTTTTTTCAAGGATTAGCTCAGATACCACAGGTCTTAATGGCTACAAGTTATCACCAGTTACATGAAACCATTAAATGTTTCTTGCAGAAACACTCAAATGCCTCTACTCTGTGTCTCCATTGCTCTGGGAGAAGGTGATTTATCATAGCAGACCTGATTTGCTCTCCTGTATTTATGACATGCTAAAGCCAGTCTTAAAAGGCCACCAATAAGGGGAGCGGGAGCAAAATGAGGTGTTTAGATCAAGTGAGAACTGAAGTAATAAACTCATGTAGAATCATTGCTGTGCTCCCACTGAAAAAAAGAAAAAAAAAGCAGTGCAAACTTTTTTTGTTAGATATAGTTACCAACAGTCTGGCAAAACTTATGCAATCCTGCCCCACAGTGTAAGAAAACAGTACTCCTGCTTCTGGAGCTCAGTGGTCTTTAAAGCAGTGATCATTCAGTTGTGCTACAATTAGGAAAGATGTCTACAGAGCAGAGTTGTCACTGTGTCCACAGGACTAATAATTTGACTGTGGGTAATTGAGAACTCTCAGCATTCATGTACATAAAAATATTTACCATCTCCTACTTTTTTTTTCTGAGCAAGTTTGATAATTAGCATAGTCTTTTTCACTGTTTATCCTTGGGTACCTTGATTTGCATCTACCAGTCAAATCACCTGTTCATTAGCAGCAATGCTCTTTCAAACTTCTACCTACTAACTCCTCCTTTGCTCTGAGCACTGAGCACTCACCACATACCTTTCTGTGAATTCTTTCTAAGATAACCACCTCATTTAATTTACTTTCAAGCCATGGACATGCCTGATGGTATGGTATCCCTTCAGTTTAGCTGGTTCACGAAATTCCATATCAGCAAACAACTTTATAAACAAACAGAAAATTAACAAACCCCTTTTTGCAAGAGTACCTTAGAAATCTGAAAGTTCTCAACACCACAGTACATCTCTGATGAAAATAAAATAAAACATTGATTTTGTTATTTTGCATCTGAATGCCAGCTAGCTTTGTGTTCAACTTAGCCAGATCCTACAGTACATTAAATAATAAATCAGTTTCCTTCCCTAGATCAGTTTAGTTCCACATGACTACAGGGAAGCCCTCATGGGAATCCCAGGGAGTTCCTATGGAGATTTTGCCATGGAAATTTTAAAGCAGGAACTTCAAATGTTTGGTTCAGTGGACAACCTAAGCTTGATACACACAGAACAGATATTATTTGGAAAATTCTGACAGCTACCATATAGATACCATATACCATTCATTTTGTTCCTTCTGCACTGTATTATGTTTTATTTAACAAATTACTTTCAGCAAACTTAGTGAATATGTTTTCAAATCAAAACTACCCTTACGCTTCAATAGAAATGTATATAATTAGAGTAGCATTGAAACTTTAAGTCACCTACTTTACACCCAGGATTGTAGGTTTACAGCCATCTTCATTTTTAGATTCTGATCATCTTAAAGTTTGGATGATTTTAAATCTAAATTTCTACTGAGCAGTTAGTCTGCTTTAAAAATTCAGAGGTAGTCTTCAATTTTTTTAAGCTTCCCTAAGTAATTTCAGATCCTGGTTTAGCCACCCAGTAAAGCACAAAAGTATGTGAAGAACTATGTTCCATGAAGAATTATAAAGAAGACAATGATTCCATTTATTTAAACATCTTCTCCAAGTCAGAGAGAGCCTTATAATTTCTAAGGGATACATTTAATATACCCCTGTCTCACCCTGGGGAAAGGAATGTGAGAGTAGAAGAAATAAATGAAATATAACAATTCTTTTGCTTTTCTGAAAACCATCCATTCAAAATTCAAGAAATTAAATTAATTTACCAGTGCTGTGCTGCTCAGTATTATCATAAAAATGATAAAATTTTCAAACCAGCTATGTTTCACAATTCTGTAACAGGTTTTTCTAAATCTCCACCAAGTTCTGCCTGGAAACCTCGTGATATCCACTACACAACATGGGGAACATTCAACACAACCTGAGAAGAGAAAGAACAGCATGTTGGTTGCATAGGTAATGTGGAAACGTGGAATCTAAAAAGTGTAAGACAACTTAAAATGAGCTTCTACAGACCATACCAAAACTGTGCTATTTTTCCTGGGATGATGCAGTGGCTGAAATGATCTACAGTTAAAGAAAAGATAAAATTTATAGGCCCAAATAATCTTTTAATAAAGCAACTCATAAACAAATAACATAACAAAACCCCCATTACTTCTATCTAAAAACTTGCTTATTTTATTTGATTCTTTTTGTTTTGAAAAGAGATATTGTTGCCAATGGTTTTATTATTTTTACTGATTGTTTCACTTGATTGCACTGCAGAGATGTTACAGCTAGACTCTCTGGTCAGTGTTTTGCACCAGAAATACACTTCTTCATTAATTTGTAAAGGCATTGGACCATGAGAGTCAAGGGAGTCCATGGAGCTATTCAGGCAACCAAAGGGTAAGTGTCCACACTGGGATGAGCTGTACAGTTCTCTGAATTCCATTAGCTGTATTAACCAAATATTTATCCACTGTATTGGGAGCTCAGGCAAATTCAGTTAAGTGTCTTTTAAGACACCAGGTACCAACATACATCCTAAGACGCCTCCAGCTGCCCTTTCAGAAGTTCTCTGAGTGCCCTTGCTCATGTGCAGATACCTACATTCTGAAGCTTTGATACAAGACTGAATCACACCCCAAAGATGACATTTTGCTGCCTAAACACAGGAGTTTAGAACCATTTTAGGCCTCTTCAGATATCCTGCAGCTTCTGTGACAGTTCTGCCAGCTTCATGCAGTTTGTTGTCTTGCTTACACTTGGGCATCTTCCATGATACTAACTACCTGTGTTCAGGCATGCCGACTCTACTCCAGCTCTGTGCTAGATACAAGTGCTTTTATTTAAGTTTTCATGTGTATAAACAACTGTATCAGTCTTTCCTGTGTATAAACAACTGTAACAGTCAGTTTCTGCCAATTTGGAAATGTTCCAAACAGATAATAGTTCATTTGGTGTCACTCTAATACATAAAAGATTCTTACCTTCTGCAAAACAGTCCTTAGGTAGGTGTGTTTTTTTAGGCTTTGAAAACATCTCAAGAATAATGGGATCAACAGTGCTGGCTTCAGAATAGCTACCAGCATCACATCTCTGCACAGGAGAAGGACAAAGAAAAAATTATTTGCTTTTCATTAAAAAAGTTACAAGATTTAAAATAACTGGCAATTATCACCCTCTCAAAACCAAAACGAAACAACAACAAAAAACCCACAACCCAACCAACTGCAGTGTTTAAATTATCTTCATATTGCTGAACTACCAAAATAAAATTACAATTAATAGGACAGAAAAGGCTAATCCCTAGTCTTTATTTTCATGGGTTTAGTTTAATAATTGGTTTCTTCTCATTGTCTACATTGGACTTCAAGGAAGGAAAATGTTTAGAAGAGATTAGATTATGCTACAGCTTTAGAGAAAACTCTGATTTCTTCATGCCAATCCAATTCTCCTTTCATTTTCAGAGATACAAACCACGACTCCAAAGGCTTGAAAATGGGAAACCTTAGCAGGAGAGAAACGTACATATGATCTACACATCTCAAAGAATTGTAGTTAGGGGTAGGTAGCATACCTATAAAACTGAAGACAATGAGGTAAAGAAGTATAAAGAAAAAGGAATAAAGCAATCTATAAGCCATACAGTGTAAGTGCCCTGTATGACATGGAAAGGAAAGGCATGATAGAGAGAAGAATGAGAAGCCAGAAGAAGGAAGAACTGCCTCTGTTGACAACCATGATGCTCTACACTAACTTAAGGTCCTAGGGAAACTTTGACATGGACAAAAATGCAATTATTTAAATTCATGGTCATTTTAACACTTGTGATATTAACATTTTAATATAAATATCATTACATAATGTAAAACAAATAAACTTCTGGCAACTTTATCTAAACCCAGAAAATGCTAAAATAGTTTTATTTGTGGAGGCAGTAAACCTGAGAGTTGTTGAATTTCCATTTCATTTTCTGGTTCATTGGAGGTAAGCCATGATTCTTCACCTTTTTTGATGAGGAACTGTACCATATCAGAATAAAATGCATACATAGACCAGAAAAAGTACGATTGTTTTGGGAACCATTTTTAGAGAACAAATTTTTGCATCCTAAGATGGCAACAAACAGAATTATCTATAAAAATTAAAAGTATATATCAGCTATATTTAAAGAAAGTGTGTTTCATGATTAATTTCTGTTTACTCATTTGGTACAAAATTATATACTTACTTACAGAATTATCCAAGGCTGTTTATGAGACAAACCTCCATCTTTTAAACTATTATTACTTATAGGAACATGTACCATCTTCACAGGAATTATACTTACTACTCTCTAGAAACACCCATCTTGTCCTGTCATTGCTGAATGAGAGAACTGTCATGACAATTTTAATCTCTAGTATATTTCACAAGATGATAAAAGTTATAATTACCTGGTTTTGCTCTTCTTTTTGGTGTGCTTCTGAAAAACAACTTATAGTTTCAGAAGTCCCAGAAATCTGACTGAAGCTGCTTGAACTCCGGCACTGCTCTCTATGTCTTAATCTGTCTCCCTGCAGGAAATAATGCCAAACAACTGATTTTCTACATTTTTCTTCCTGGAAGTAATTCTTCAAAATTCTTTAATAGAATCTAAAGTATCCATAAAATTTAGAAAGCTTGTCTTTTTACAGGTAATTAAGTGATATCCCTAAAAGACATGTGAAAGAATGGCTTCCTTCTCAATTTCAAATACTCTGGTCCTGTGGTTAGACCGTGGAAATGGATCACTCCTCAAGATCTACATTTAGCCCCCTGATGGATTCCTATATCCAATTCACTAAGTTCCAATGAACTCACTTAGTAGTAACCTTTGCAGATGGACTCCCCCTGTCTCATGTTTCTAGTTAAAGGCAGAAGAACTGTGTGATCCCAATCAGCTCTCAGTTCTTTTGACGCTAAAGATTCCAAACACTACCAGATTCCACTGCAGCAAGGAAGGAATTTTTGTCATCAAATGCTTATGGACAACATATTACAAATAGTAGAGTGATCAGCAATTTCTGCATCTTTGTGAACTTGTCCAAAGATATTCCACGGGCTATGCTTCCTCTTATGACCAAAACCATAGCAAATGGATCCTAACAGTGCACCTAGACACTGACCATATAATAATTCACCCAAAACTAGCACCTGCTTTTGACATTTCTGCCACAGCATAACACAAGGCACCTGCCCTTTGAGCCCAAATACCTGTTCAGATAGATTTAAAACCCCATATTGCCACACGTTTACAACATCACTTTTACCTATGAAGAAAAAAAAAAAGCACCATGGTAGCATTTTAGAAAATGTCATTCCTACTTGAATGTGGTAGTTGGAGAAATAAGCAGAAAAGAATAAAAAGACTTCAATGAAAATCATAGGCTACTTTCTGTAAAAGGCTTTCTGTTGTATAAACCACATTCTATTGGTATTTCCTTTAGTATAGGTGTGAGAAGGGTTACGTTTTTTTTTTTTGTTGTTCACCTTCTGACAAAAGATTGCAGGGAATCATAGAATGGTTTGGGGGGGAAGGGACCTTAAGAATCATCTAGTTCCAACCTCCTTGCCATGGGCGGGGACACCTTTGACTAAACCACGTTGCTCAAAGCTCCATCCAACCTGGCCTGGAACACTTCCAGGGAGAGGACAACCAGAACTTCTCTGGGCAACCTGTTCCAGTGTCTCACCAGACTAACAGTAAAGGATTTCTTTCTAATATCTAATTTAAAACTTTCAGTTTAAAGCCATTACCCCTTGTCCTATGGCCACAAGCCCTTGTAAAAAGTCCCTCCCCATCTTTCCTGCAGCTGCCCTTTAGGCACTGGAAGGCTGCTATAAGGTCTCCCTGGAGCATTCTCTTCTCCAGACTAAACAACCCCAGCTCTCTCAGCCTGTCTGCCTCAGGTGCTCCAGCCTCCTGCTGCTTCTCATTACT
This sequence comes from Megaceryle maxima, assembly GCA_024605025.1. Classification (NCBI taxonomy): domain Eukaryota; kingdom Metazoa; phylum Chordata; class Aves; order Coraciiformes; family Cerylidae; genus Megaceryle; species Megaceryle maxima. Next base: position 94,594 of record JANHGN010014188.1, read on the forward strand.
ACTGTCTGTGCATAAGGCAGGCTTCTCAAAGAAATTAACTTTATTCAAAGTATAACACATCATTAGATGAAATAAAATAAAGCAAAAATAAGGGGAAAAAAATATCAAGAAAACAAACTGGGAGGAAACATGAAGTGTAAAGCAGGATACATAATAGTAATAGGGCCATGCAGTAAGGGACACTATTGAATGCAGTGAGGACAAAAGATTTCATTCAGTTGCTTGCCCTAAGTTGCTTCGTGACTTTTAAGGTACCTAGGGTCACCTGAAACATACACGTGTCATAGTTAAATACAGCACAGGATCAACAGGAACAGAAAACCATCTTTTAGGAGGTACATTTAGAAGCCATACAAGACAATCTATCACCTCAAATGGCCCTTGACATCTATGAGGTGAAGAGTACATGGAATCTTGAGATTCAGATATCTAAATGGAGTAATCTAATTGCACCTGATACCTAGTGTCACCCGAGGTATTTCTACATACCCCTGGCCTCTAGATGCCAAAAGCACTCCCTGTAGCTTCTGCACTGTGTATGTCAGTCCTACACAGATGTGACAGACACTGCAAGTATCTCAAATATCCCTAAATGTCTACGTGCATGCAAATGAACTGCACTGTTATTGACTATCATGGCAGTATAAATGCCTCTCTCACATAGACAAATCTGTATTTGGGTATCTGTATTTAAGTGCCTAAGATTTGAGCTTAATCCTGCCCAACACAACGAAATCAAGAGATATAAAGGAGAGTCCAAAAATGAAGCTTTTATTTGCATTCTCTTTGGATTACTTGCAACTGAGAAACAACAAAAGCAACATAAGAGGCCTGCCTTCCAAAAATTCCAGATGCCATCTGTAAGGCAAAAAAGACAGAAAAAAACCCCATCTGCCTTGATCGAGCTTCACTTAGCAATTGACAGCAATAAATGTAAACAAAACAGACAAAAGTAGAATTATGGATATCAATGAGAAGAATAATCAAAAAGTGGATATTCAAGATCTCTTATTGAATAACTGTTTGGCAGCTCTTGTATTTTTAAGCTACTAGAAGAACAAAGTAAAATGGCAGAAATGACAGAAGGGGTAACATTTACTGTTGAATCTTTATATTTACAGATTTAAGCTACAGTAATTTTTCAAGTATTAATGTTCCTTACCTGTTTTCTGTATTCTGTATTTGTGCATAGACTGTGCTTATCATCACCATCATCAATGTAAGTCTCTAATACAATGGCAACAGAGGTACTACGACTGGTTAAAAATTCTTCATATTTCTTTGTTACTGAGGAACTCTTTTCAGTATTGTGATATTCAATGTCAAAGCAATTGTTGTCTATAGCCTTTCTGACATCTGTCATGGCATAGTTATTTTCCTCTACGTCTTTGGCAGATATTTTCACCAAAGTCTTATTTTTGGCCGTTGTTTTGTGGTTTCTTTTCCTTATTTTGCCACAATGATTCAAAATTCTGTCTTTCACAGACTTCAGGCCCTTGTGAATTCGTGCAATGGCAATCTGACATTTAGTCATTTGTCCGGGTTCCTCTTGTCCCATTGACGAGTCAATACTGAATGAACTCAGCAGCAAGGCAATGAATAGGTTGAGCACCTTAAAATAAAGTAAATTGGAGACACTACTGCTAACAGAAAAGACATTTCAGAAAACCTTCCTTAGATGAAAAATATCTCAATCTTGCTTTTATCAATCACTGCGATGAAATTATTTAGTCGTACTAGAATATTAATATAGTATGATATGGCTCTTCCTGGAAGGAATGGCAGGAGAAAAACAGAAGAAAGAGAGGGTTTGGGTCTATATCAAATACATTTTCACATGCTTTGATGTTCATGATGTACAAGGGGGTAGATATGTTGAAAAACAATGGGCAAAGATAAATTTTAATAACAGCAATCAAAGAGGATCTAGTATTACCAAACCAAGGAGATGAAAAAGATTTCATCTTCCAGTATATATACATTAGATGTAGCATATGTCACTCAAAACAGAAAATCTGGGACACTATAAACTTGTGATAATAGAAGGACAAGTTGGTAAGCATTAAAAGCACTGAACAGTTTGGGTATTTGAACCAAGCAACACAAAAATGAAGTCATCAGACAGCAAATCGTCAAAAGCATTGCTCTTCTATACTCCAGGTAGAAGGAATAATTTTGTGTATTTTGCTTAGCTACCTGTTGTGTGAGAAAGACAGAGGGAAAAGAAAAGAAAAAAAAAAAAAAAGACAGAAGAAAAACATATATTTATTAACATCCAGAAAAGAGAATAGTGTGAATAATCTTCAAATGATAAGGTTTGCCTTGGAAAAAAAAGATGCCAATGTAACTCAATGCATTCAGTAGGGACTGAAAAACAGCTTGAAACTCACCACCAGGTTTCCTATCACCAGGACTAGCAAGAAAATGGGAAGACATAGCCCTTTTCCAGCCACTTCCATACATTCCCACATGGTTTCAATCCATTCTCCACACAATATTCGGAATATGATCAGGAATGAATGATAAAAATCCTTCATATGCCAGCGTAAATTGCAACTGGTGCTTATTTTTAGGCAATTGTCAGAATAATAAGTGCCCAAAACCTGCTTTCCTACTACAGCAAAAATAAATACTGTGATAATCAAAACCAGAGTGAGGTTACCCAGAGCACCAACAGAGTTTAGAATTATTTTCATAAGAGTATTTAAGGCTGGCCAGGACTTTGCCAATTTGAAGATCCTAAGCTGTAAGCAAAACACAAGAGAACAAGGTGAGTGGTGAACACTGCATAAATAGCACAGCACACATGAAAACCAGACCCTGAATTTATCATGCTGTCATTACTCCAGTAACATCATCATAATTTTTCTCCCCAAGAAAGGTTTTTAATTGCTCCAATCCAAAAGTGCTGAGCTTAATCTCAGATGGTTAATGTTATTGAGGACAGAGAACTGCTTTCAAATTTTTTGTGCTATGTTACATACGAGCACATGTCTACTGGTATTAACAGCAATAATAATAATACTACTAATAATCAAATGACTTATAGGCACTTGGATGAGGTTTATGAAATGACTGCTTTTTGGACTAAATCAAGTGTCATCAGGCAAAAATTGAAACCAGAATTTTTTCTACCTCTCACCCAACAGACTTTAAATAGGACCTGAAAAGCCATATGGGATCTATTTTATGCACCCTCGGGAGTAAAAAGGACATTTTTAGTCAAATTATTAGCATTCAGGGATGTTAAAATCTCTCAGTTATGATACACAATGAGAAACAGAATTCAGCTGAATTTCTAAGTACAATGACTCCGAAAAGCTACAAAGAATGTTAGAAGTAATTAGTAAGTGTAGGACTCTAAATACACAGTAAGGCCACAAGCCAAAATAAAATTAAAAAAAAAAAGTAACATTGTACATAGATATCTCAGAGCTACTCCTCCTTTTCCTTAAGACAGAGGAAAGCCTTGAGTTCTCTTCAAGGCCAACTCTAAGCCTTGAGGAAAGCGCTGTTATTTTACAAATCTCAATTCAAAAGGAAAAGCTGTGAAGGAACCTCTGCTATCCTTAAGCTCATGAAAAATGCTCAGATATCTTTTCCTACTTGAAAAATCTGAAATGTAGTTGAGCAGTGCCAGTGTATGGACCTGACAGAGAAGCAGTGAACTCTCTGCTAGGTCAAATCTCCAAGGGGGTGCACTGTCCCAGAGGATTTGTAGTATCCAGTATACACACAGTATAACAAACATATTGACTGTATTCTTTAATATTCATTTACTATTCATTCTAATTAAACATTCATGTTGGCTTACTATTTACTAACAAAAAGTACTGATTTAACAGTAAAATAATTTGAGGGTATTTCAATGTAATCTTTTACAAATCTATACAACACACATACTTTCAAAAAAGAAATAATTACCAGCCTGAAAGATGACAGATTTGCTTTAAAGCTTATTAGGCCGACCATAACAACTATGCTATCAAAAATATTCCATTTTTGCTGAAAATAGTTGTAAGGATCTAGAGCAATGATTTTCAAGATCATTTCTGCTGCATAAATCAAGGTGAAGACCTGGAAAGAGAAAAAAGAAATTCAGCAAAAAGTCACTGAAAAAGTGTGTCTCCTTATGGGACTGTTCCAGCATAAAAATGAGGTTATAACTTCATATTCATTTTAACATAGACTTAACTTACCTTGTCACTTATACAAAGCATGTTTTGATAATCTCTATTCAGGCCAGGGTGCTCCAGAGCCATGAATAAGGTATTCACGATAATGCAAACCGTGATTAAGAGGTCAACAAACGGATCCAAAATTACCACTTTCACCTTCTCTTTGACTACTCTCCAGAATGGACAATTCCAAATTAGATACTTTTGTGCAAGACGTTTCCATAACAAAGGGCATTTCAGTTTTGACTCTTGCAGTTCTGAAAGACAGAGAGGGAACGTGACATGTGGAATGTCCTAATACAAAGAAACAGACAAATCAAGCAGATTAAAAAGACAAATAGATCTCGTGTGAGCAGAATGCATCATTGAAAAAAATTGTCTCATGCTGTACAAAATAATCACAGGCTATTTAAAGGTGATTATCAACAAATTTCATAATTACAGAAGCAGGTGGTATTATCCACCTCTTCATATCTTTATTATATTGAACGATGATAAGGGATCTGCATTAAGTAGAAATAACTGTCTGTGAGAAACTGATGGGATGAAACAGCATGGGTTGAAAAAAAGTCCAGGAGGACAAAAGGAAGAAGGGTGTTCCCTATATCTTGGTGTCAATAGTTGACGATGGGGTTATAAGTCAAGTTATAAGGGACCTCAGGATATCTCTAGTGCAACCCCCTTCTCAAAGCAGAGTCAGCTATGAGGTCAGAAATTGCATAACCTGTTCATCTGTTTGACTGTCCTCATAGTGCAAGTTTCTCCTTACACACAGATTGGAGCTCTTGTCTTTCAATTTATGTTTGTTGTCAAATCTTCCCACTGTGCACCACTGTAAAAAGCCCACCTCCACCTTCTTGATAATCTCTTCCTACACACTGGAAGGCTGATACAGTCTTCACCTCAACAGCTTCTGTCCAGGCTGAACCACTCAGCAACACCAGGTTCTAGACCCTGACCTGGTGTCCCTCTACTGAACTCAATGTATTTCTTGTACTGTGGGAGTTTGGGGGCGGGGGGGACGGGACGGACACGGACAGACACAACGACTAGGCATAGTATGTGGTCTAGCAAGTGCTTAATAAAGGGTAATAATATTTTTCCCTGGATATGCTCCTTTTAATAAAGTCCAGAATCCTGTTACACATTGCTGCTGCAAGGGCATGCTGCTGGCACATGCTCAGCTCACTGCCCACAATGATCCATAGGGTCTTTCCTGCAGAGCTGCTTCCCAGCCAGCCAACTCCCAGCCTGTACTGTTGCAAAAGGTTCTTGCAGATATGCAGAACTTTACATTTTTTCTGGTGGAATTTTTGTAAGGTTCCTGTTGGCCCATTCCTCCAGCCTGCCTAAAGTCCCTCTAGATGGCAGCCCTCATCTCCATTGTATCAAGTGGTTCATCCCCAGTTTAATGTCATCTGCAAAATTCATGAGCAAGTCCTTGATTGCCTCCTCCAGGTCACTTAGAAAAAGACACGTCCTAGGATGCACCCCTGTGGTATTCCACTTGTTACCTGCCTCCAGGTAGGATACAATCTCTTCAGCAGACATTCAAACTCCAAGCATCCAACCATTTTTTTTTGTGTGTGTGTCTAGCTGCTTATCCACTCATGCAGACCCTAACACCCTAACCTGGATGAAAAAATATTGTGAGAGATAATGCTGAAAGCCTTTCTAAAGTCAAAACAAATGAAAAAACTGCTCCCCCCTCATCCACAAACCTCAGTCATTTTATTGTACAGGGTAATCAAGTTGGTCAGGCATGATTTACCCTGGTAATTGCAAGTTACAGTTACATGAGATATAAGAATATTTATTTTACTGAAATCTACATTTGATTGCAGCATAATTTCCCCTTGTGACTATTACAATAATGCTGACTGTTTGTGACATTTTGATCTCTTTGGTCAAGTTAGACAATCACTATAGGAAAAACACTAAAGAATGACTTACGTAAATTATCTGTAAT
>JANHGN010014188.1:100971-116637 GCA_024605025.1 Megaceryle maxima
AACACTGAATTTATTTGAATCTATGAATTGTTATTAATAATAAATAATACATAATCATTAAGAAGAGTTATTTAGTGTATCAAAATTATCAGTTTTTCCAGCCTATTAAGCCAGTGAAGATCTATACTAATACTGAACTGCCTAAAACTAGGACTGGGAGTACTCCTGATTTTCATTAAAAGTTAATGAAAGTTTAAAAAAAAATAAAAGTTAATGCTAAACTCAGTGTTCCTGATGTTCCTGAAGAACAGGGAGGCCAATACCTGTATTTTATGTGACACAATAAATTATTATCAAAGATTCTGTTTGTGACACATTAATAATACACACACACACACTTTTTAAAGACTTAAGTAGGCAACTGTAAAACATGGGCTGCAAAGAATAGGTGAGACTGTGAGGTAGAGAAAACCAGAAAGAACGAAGTTTCCTGTATCAGAGAGCACATAATTAGACCTATCAGTTGATGGGATGTTACTGACTGACCACATCATAATGCACAGTTTCCCTTTCAGTATTCCCTTTCAGCACAACTTGATTTGGTTTATTTTCTTTTTGTGAGGAGGGTATATAAGTAAAGATATGAAATATCATTACTTCAAACTTTTACAATATGATTTTTATGAACGTATTCTATAAAACTCTTATTCAGGGAAGGAAACTGATATCCTTGGCCTCAGGGGTTTAATAATAATTACTTCTTTTTGTCTCTTTAGTACTTTCATGACTTGAAAATGTAAGCGAAACTTGGCTGCTAGAACAGTCATAGAAGAGACATATAAAATGAATTTATAATACAGTGATAAAATGTTCTTTTTATTATTTGTATTTTTTCCAGAATCTAAAAGACTCAAATGATTCAATTCACATCCCAGTTACCAGTGCAACTTCTCCTTTCATTCCATTCTATAATGTTTGATGTCTCAGAGGAGAGAAACACAGAAAAATTTGTGTGTCAGCCTGACCAGTGCTCTCAGTCTTCTTGTTGAAATTCACGTCTGTTCAGAATCATTCAGAGTTAGTGTTTTAACAAAGGTTAAGAGCGTTCATCAACACTGAATGAGCTACTGCTGCTCATCTGTCTTTATGTGAAATAAATAACTGGTAATGAGAAGTCCTCTGACAAACTGGGATTTAATGGTAGACCTCTGTAACAAAGCAGCTCACACTGCTTGGCTCATGCTCTGGACCTCGTCTTTTTTTTTTTAAATATGGAATACAAACATTTGTAGGTCAAAATGGGAACTGTGATGTAGGGGAGGGAGAGGATGTGATTATACAGCTGTACTCTGCATCTTGAAGAATCCTCATGATTACTAAATAGCTTTATCTGCTGTCAAATGATCATCTGGAATTATGTGTAAAACAGAACAAGACTACAACCAGGATCTCACATAGTCACCTGAAGCTGGGTACAGGAATCTCTCATGCAGATAGTGTAGAGACATCTGTTAGCAAGCACAGCAATGTAGTTTAAACTCTGCAGAATACACTCCTGAAAAGCGGGCTCCACTTAACATTTCTCATACTAGGTTCTAATGCCATCTATTATCTGTTTCCAAAAGTTCCTATACAGAGATATTAATAACTTTGCCATTCTCTCCACGCAGAGTGTGAAAGGGACCTTGGGAAGGGTTTGAAAATGCTATTTCTGAAATGTAAAAACACAGACTGTATTTGGGATTCAATCTGTGCAGATTTTGCAGCCTTGGAGAAAGTCTAAGAGATAAACCAAATTTATCTCGTGGCTCAGTCATCTCCTGCAACACACTTACAGACTTAGACAAAAAGAATTAAATAGTGAGAATCAGCCATAAGAGGTGATTTTTATACTTATAGATGATGTGACACTTGCTATGGAAAGACTTTATTTTTTTTTCCCTCAATAGGTATAATAATACACTACCATGGACTGTGATGGAGTGATGCAGAACCAAATTAGGTCATAAAATGGCATCATATTCTTAACCCAGCAGGGGAAGTGTTAATGACACTCTTGAAGAAGCAAATACTATACTAACAGAGATGACAGATGGCAGCTGCTGCCAAGTGGATGATTTTGACTCCTTCAGCTCAGACACATAATTTAATATAGCTAGCATCGTGGAATTTGGAAGAAATTCTTACATTGCTGAATGCTAGAATGAAAACCTAATCCATTTTAGCTAGGATGACATGTCTGATAAAGACTCTGCTACAAGGACACATTTCTAAAGGAAGGAAGTTGGGTCATTACTCCTTTAGCTCTGCTACTGGAAAGTTCCTGTTTTCTGTGAGATGGGTGGGAATAATTCTGATGTTCTCCCACGAGCAAGTGACAATGTGTCATGAGATGGAACCAACTATCATTGAGGGTCAAAGAAAATATCTTGGGAGACAGAAGGGTGAGGAAGAATATAAAAAATGAGCAGTGGAAGTTTTGGTGATGATTTCCAGCTTTCCACATCTAGAGAATCTGCTCAGTCATGGTAATTGATCACCAAAATAGTGGAAGGAAGAAACACGTCTGAGAGGGTGAATGAAACTTGGTTTGAAATTCTAGACTGCATTATGAAAGGTATGGCTGGGAACCACAGCCTTCAGTCAAGCTATTATTTGGACACAAACATCTACTTGTTTGTGTCCAAACTTGCACTATCTGTTTTTCCAGTGGACCCAGTTTGGTCTAAGTCACAAGCAGGTGCTGGAGAATGGCTCTTGTTGAACCAGTAAGGGCATAAAAACTTTTATTTTTTTAGATATTGTTGAAAATAACTCAGTAATATAGATAACTGCCTGAGAATTATTTTGAAAGATTCAGCTCATGATTACAATATCTAAATATAGGTATCTAAATGCAGATGTCTACACAGAGCTAGAGAAAGATTAAAGTTGGAAGGTCTTCTATGAAGTCCTCCCACTCCACCGCTCAAAGAAAGGGTGAAACTTCAACCGTAGGCCCTTTTCCAGCTATGTTCTGAGCATCTCCAAAAGCAAACATCCCAAAATTTATTTGCATAACCTGTTCTAATGTTTATCCTGTGTCACAGTGATTATTTTTTTCCCCTTAATAACCAATCAGAATTAATTCTGTTGCAACTAGTTCCCCTTGACTTTTTATTGTGCACCCTTAAGAAAATCTTGGATCCTTCCTTTTCACACACTCCCATTAGATATCAGTACACAGCAATAATCAGTTTCTTCCCTTTCCTTTTTCTCTTTCAGTCTGAACAAACCCAACCTCTCCACTTCTCACACATCATGTGCTATAGCCCCTTAATCCTCTTGGTGGCATCCACTGGCTTTGTTTGATGTCTTTGATGTAATCCTTCTACTGGAGAGCTCAAAACTCAACACAATACCCCACGTGCAGCCACACATACACTGGTAATGCCAAGTGAAGATACACAAATGGACTAAGCATTGAAAAGGTAACAAATCTATAGTGGGCATGAATGCTGGATCTTGGTAACTTGATAGTAAAGACTGTCCATGGTATTTTAGCAGTGCCAAAGTGCTGTGAAAAATCCCAAGATTAAGCAAAGTAAGAATTACAAGTCTTAACAGCAGTTTCTTGATGGATTTCAAAAGAATTGATGAGCAGAGGAGCCAGAAGTCACTACTGTAATCAAGATGTGAAATAGTACATGTGGGATTCAACCTAATATTCAGACATCTGCATTTAACTTGTCTACGTGCACATAACATCTAAAATCCCATTAAATTTGATTCACTTAAACATAATCATCTGAAGCCATTTGAGATGGTCTGTTGAGACATTTGGTATCTGAATCATTCAGAGTCTCAGACTAAGCAGACATCATTCCTGTACTCTTCTGTAGATTTGGTGGAGGCCAAGCAAAAACAATCTGGAAAATCTCTAACATCACTAGGTATTAATTTGTGACCCAAAAACTTAAATCTACATTCAACTCTGGGATTTTAGAACCTAAATCACATGTAAATACCTGTAAATTAAAACCTGGAGCACAATTCAATTGACTAAATCTAGGAATTTAGCAACACTTGAGATGCCATAATGTATTTGAGATATCCACATAGTGCTGGAAGATGTGTCACAGATGCCAAAGACAGACAGGATATTCAACCTGTCCAAGAACAACTAATATGGCACTAGAAGCTTATAGTTAGACAAGTTAATCACATCCCTAACATTAGAAGCTTTCACAGTGAACTAAATCCAACCCAAAATATTTAGGCCAGAGAATTAGCCATGTGCACAAAAAAAAAAAAAAAGTTAGGTCATTAGGGAAATTCTAAAACTTACAGGATTCTACATGTTTGTTTATGCAGCACAACAGAGATGCCAACAGATTTTACTGCAAGTGTAGAAGGCTATAATGTGTCACGCTACTGACACACACTTTGAACTTTCCAGTCCATATAGTACTGTCTCCCTCTGGTCCCAAAATCTACATTTTAGATTGTTTTCAAAAGCAAGTTAATCTAATGCATGCAAGAATTAAAATTAAATATATATATATATAAATTCAAATATGGGAAACTGTTCTGCTCACCAAATCACCAAATTGTCTTATCACATACATGACTATTGTAAATATCTTCTATTTTGAGTACTTACAAGCTTCTTGTGGCAGTGACCAGGCTGTGTATGAAATATATTCTCCTCTTTGCCATGATCACCTAAAACTAAGCTTTGTCTTGAAATAGGTTTTTCTTTCTTCACCTCTTTTCCATCTGAATTTTCCAAGTCAGCAACTGACATTTCAGATCTGACATGTGAGGCCTTATTACCTTCTTCCACAATCAACATCTGTAAAAGAAACAGCAAAATGTCTATTCATTCAAGGTAAATGTCAATTCATGGACTAGGATCATGCATGATTTAATTATTATGCTATCTGAATGCTTTGCACTAACAATTCCTACTCCTCAAATATTAAACTACTATAAAAAGATTGGAGTACAAAATGCTACACGCAACATTGAAAGATAAAGCGGGGTTACTTACCAGCTACTGTAATTAAAATTTGTCCTTGCCACTTCAGATAGGGTATTTTGTATCTGAATTGCAGAATATTATGGTGTATCATTTTATTCTCCTTTTCTTGCTTTGCAAAGGACCTTGAGCCCAAAGACAACAGAAGACTAAGGGCTCAATCTAAATCCTAAAATGTTAAAGCTTTCTTAAGTACTAATCCCATTGAAAGAAAAACAGAAGGAAGAAAAGCATGAAAGAGAAATGAAGGGTGAGAAAGTATTGTAAAAATCAGATTTAATTAAAGACCTTATTTCCTTAATTCACAAACAGAAGAAAACAAAAGGAACCACACATTACATATAATAATTTACAAACCTGTTCTTTCTCTAGAATTTGCTGGGCATCCTTAAGTAATTTTTCCTTTGCCTGTGTTTCGGCAAGAGTAGCTTTACTTTGCTCTTCATATGCCATAGTTACTACAGCCAAGATCAGATTGAAGAGATAAAATGCACATAAAAAAATGACTGCCATAAAAAACAAGATGTAGGACTTCCCAGATGTACGGATAGTCTGTGAGTAGAAGGTAAAGGTTGTAATAAATTCTTAACAAACTGACATTTACAATAGGTTTTCAAACTAACTTTAAACAACTTATTTTCCTGTACAATATAAAAGGTCAATGAACTGCACTGTTTTCATTAAATAACAGTAGGATCTACCTCTGGTCGATGTTACATAGAAGGTCTAGAAATAGATTCAGTCAGGAGTTCCCCTGGCCTTCAAGTAAATAAATTTCAGCTCTTTAAAACTTCTCTGTGATCACACAATATTTTCTCTTTATGTTACAGATCATACAACATTCATAACTGTGCCATGTAGTGCAGAGAAGAATTAACACAATCCATTCTTAAAATTACATGAAGTATCTTCCAGCAAATTGGGCAAATGATAATCAGTTTAAGTTATGAGAAGACAACTTCAGCTGTTAAGAGACTACAGAAGAAAATAATAAAACTCAGTAATAAGGATGAAAGCTGGGAGTATCTAAACAATCATGAAAGATGCTATAATTAAAGAATCAGAAGCAATATTTAGACTGATTGCCCTTTTTTTTTTTTTTTTAATGGCAGCAGAGGAGATGGCTCAAAATTGAGCTCTGAGGCATTAAAAACTAAAACCCACATGACCTCTAAATGGCAAAAAGAAGATGCATCCATTTTTTTTAAATCTAAGTTGATAAAGTTTGCTGGAAAAAAAAAGTGGACCCTATGAAAGTTACAGAACAAGGCAGAGGAAAATTCCCTTCTAGAAAAGTCACTGCATAGATGTAAGGGATCCCAAGAGTTCTCTGCATGAAATTTTTTTATCTATTTGTCAAAAGTTACATTCAACTTTCTGAATCAAAACATAAATGCTCTTAACTCTTTTTAGTACCAGTTATCAAAAATTATCTGAAAGTGTGTATATTGAGCCAAAAGGTTTGGTGAGCAGTCAGGACTTCAAAGCAAGAGAAACACGAGTATGCAACAAGTCCTCATATCCCCTGCAGCAGCAATGAGCTCATTAGTTGGACCTACTTACTGTATTGCCCAGTCCTTTGGTAGCTATATATTAACATTTAACTATTAATCACTGACCCGAGTGTATTCTCCAACAAAGCTGTCAGCATTAACAGCAGGATTGCTCCCATCCAATGTCAGTTGCAGAAGGTGTTACCACTTAGTCACTTGAGGCTACTTAATATTTACATCAATTTTAAAAGAAAATTGGTAACAGTAATGTTAAAATAGATGCAGATTTTCTTAGTGGGTGTAAAGCTCTAAACTGCATGTCTAAAGTCATTCTAGCAGGTAATAAAAGTACCTACTTGTCTGTAGAGACGCTCCCAGTTATCCTGTGTCATCAGACGGAATAAAGAAAGGAAGGCCCAGCCAAAATTATCAAAACTTGTATAACCAAAGTCAGGATTCCTCCCAATCTTCCTGCAGCTATAGTTTTCTGGGCATTCGTTTCTAACCACAAAAGAAATGTTAAACTGACTTGCAGTATTAGAATGTACCTGAAAGCATCCAGCATCTATATCAAGTATAGGTTTATTTAGGTTATCTGAAAGTTCATTTCATTATTCCCCAATAAAATTGTGCCAGAAGGGCTGATTTATATCAAACAATCCTAGAAAGTCATTTGTCTAGTCAAAGAGACTAGACAGAAACTCTTGTTCTGCCGAGCTTCTGACTAGACAGAAACTCTCCACTGATGTAGGATGCATGCAAACAGATACATAGAGAGGGGAAAAATGGAAATGGGTTTAGGTTTACTTTTAAATAATTCATCAAGATAAGGAAAGGAGAGTTTATTACCATCTCACAACTCATTACTGATCTGTTCCCCTCCTCTTTTATATCACTCTACATTATCATTATATTACCAGTGGTGAGCAACAAAGAGCATATAAAATTGCTTGCATCCTGGTACTTTAGTTCATTCTTCTTCTGATGTGAAATACCTTGGTTTTAATTTAATAGCCACACACACATTTCACCTTCCTGAAAAATCATCACCAATCCTTTAGGCCAAAAAATAAACTCACAGTACATCTGGAGGAAAAAACAAGAAAGTACTAAAACTGTTCCGTTCACTTACTTTGGATCTGAACTGTACCCACAAAGCAAGATTTCAGAAGATTTATTCATTCTGTAGCAGATATCTAATAATAAGAGAAAAAAAAATAAAATCAAGGAATCGTAAAATAAGATGTTAGTTCCTATAGCACTCTGACAGTAAATCATACATTACTTCACTTTAGAACGCACCCTGATGGACCAAATCTGTGTGAAAGTCTCCTTTCACAACAAAGGGCATACAATGCTGTTTCTCAGCAAATCTGTCCCTGTGGCAATTTATAAGAAATAAAATAATCAACTGCACAGCTCACAATGTAGGATTTTATTTGATCTCCAGTAAAAATGAGAATCTCTGTAAGAGGTAGGCAAAATCCCTGAATGATACAGATTAAGTGATGGAAAAAGAATCATTCTTCGTGCAGTACCCCTAAAATTATGATCCCTGTGCAATGTGCAAGGATAAAGAAGGAAATGCTTATAGAAAACTCTGTCCCTTCTATCCCATGGACTGCTAATCTTTCTCCAAATCCAAGATTCACTAATCTCACATTCAGTTGTCTCAGGGACTTCATATTACTACTTGTGCAAATAGAAGGACATGACTGCTTATGAGAAATGCATGCAACTGTATTTTAACAAACTAACTATAAACAACTTATTTTCCTATACAAGGTGACAAAAAGGTGAAGAAAACCAAGCCATACATAGAATCATAGAATGTCAAGGGCTGGAAGGGACCTCGAAAGATCATCCAGTCCAACCCCCCTGCCAGCGCAGGATCACGTGGACCAGATCACACAGGAACGTGTCCAGGTGGGTTTTGAATATGTCCAGAGAAGGAGACTCCACAACCCCCCTGGGCAGCCTGTTCCAGTTCTGTCACCCTCACCGTGAAAAAATTTCTCCTTCTGTTTATGCAAAACTTCCTATGCCTCAGCTTCCACCCATTACCCCCTGTCCTATCATCGGGCATCACCGAGAACAGAACAGAGCAGAATGACCTAGGCTGGAAGGGACCCTAGAGATCATCTAATCCAACCTCCCTGTCATGGGCAGGGATGACTCCCAACTAGTCAGGAAGATACACAGATTTTGTAAAGGAAGAAAAGAATAAAATTTACCTCCGTTATTTGGTACGTACAGCTTGGCATCCTTACATAATGCATCATTGTATGCAACATCACTGAGGACACATTTGGATGTTAAATTGCCCATAAAAAGCTGGAGGCCTATTAGAGCAAATACACTCAAGGAAGAAACAGTCAAGATCAACACATCAGTGAGTTTCTTAACAGATTCAATAAGTGAATTCACGATGACTTTCAGACCTAGAAAAATAAGATTCGATAATATGCAAAACGAGAAGAGGAATGCAGTAGCTTTCTCATTATGACAATACACAACAGTTGCAGGTAGGTTAAAAACAGTGTAAATGGTGTTGTTACTTCACAGTATTAAATGCAGGAAAATAAAGCACAATTAGTATTTTTACTTAAATTTCCTTATCGTAACTTATTTGGCTATTACTTCCTTCTAACAACCAATTTTGTTAGCCTGAAAATGCTAAATTAAGATGGTATCTAAGCCACTAAAAAGTCTAATGAATATGGAGAGGTTTCTGTGCCCGATTAACATTAAAATTCACATTGTGCCAATTACACATTACAATAAGGGATAGCTTCTGCTGACCTCAGAGAATTCTGCCTTTGAAGATAATGCCTTACAGATGTCACCAGTTTAAAAGCAAAAGAACATTTATGACACTGGGAAGGGAACAAATATATGGTAGGGACCACCCAGCTGGAACACAGCTTGGTATAAAAGGAGCTAAGGATTCTGGTGGACACCATGCTGAACATGAAGTAGCAATGTTAGCTTGCGACAATAAGGTGAATGGCATCATGGGCTGCGTTAGGCAAAGCATGGCCAGCAGGTTGAGGGAGGTGATCATTCCCCTCTACTCAGCACTAGTGGGGCTACATCTGAAGTACTGGGTCCAGTTCTGGGCTCTCCAGTACAAAAGAAACATGGATATACTGGAGAGTCCAGCAAAGGGGTACACAGATGAAGATGACACTGGAGCACCTTTCATACAAGGAAAGTCTGAGAGACCTGGGGCTGTTTAGCCTGGAAATACAAAGGCTCAGGGAAAATCTCATCAATGTATATAAATATCTGAAGGGAGGGTGCAAAGAGGATGAAGCCAGGCTCTTTTTAGTGGTGCCAGAAGCCATGGGCACAACCTAAAAGACAGGAGGTTCCTGATGAACATCAGGAAACACTTTTCTACTGTGAGGGTGACTGAGCACTGCCACAGGTTGCCCAGGGAGGTTGTGAGTCTCCAGACTTGGAGACATTCAAAAGCTGTCTGAAAACAGTCCTGGGCAATCAGCTCTAGGCAGCCCTGCTTGAGCAGGGGTGCTGGACCAGATGACCTCCAGAAGTCCTTTCCAATCTCAATCATTCTGTGATTCTGTGAAAATGGGTAATAGATAAACCACTCTGGCAGAATAACTGAATTTGAAATATGACATAGGCAGAGAGTAATATCAAGGGTTTTTTTGTAAGTATTTCATTAGGAAAAAAAAGTAAAATTATATTTAACCTCTGCTCTCCATTGTGAATACGAAAAGTATTGATGAGTGGTTTTGATGTTAAAATTAAATACTTTCCATGTTTATTTCCTGTTATAATTCCATAGCAAAACCAAAAATGTATTTGTAAATACACAGAAATGTTAAAGTTAGTATATACTATGACAACAGCATGTGCAGCCATATATAGGTGTTCACATGAGGTTTTGTAGTTAGATTCTGAAATCCATACTTTGGTATCCTAATTTGTGGCATGAATTACAAAAATACCAAACATATGGACAGCATATGCAAAATACTGTTGGAAGTAGTATGCTCAGTACAGATAGTGGCTGTGGTTAGTAAACAAACAAACAAAAATCTGAAATATTGTGAAGTCAGCATTCTGGGAAATCAAACAGAGAAGATTAAGCTAATGAAGGATAACGTGAAAACAGAAATATGTTGGTACAGACACATTATATAAAGATAACATACTGAATAGGGTGTGCTGCTCAGGAAAGACAAAAGGAAGAAGACAACAAAGGCATTGGAGTAATTAAAACTCAGTATTAGTGATGGGACAGAAAAAGAAAAAAAATTAAAAATTTGCCTGTGTCAAAATCATTTTGAGGAAAGATGATAAAAATCTATTCTGTTAGGATGCTGCTGAGTGTTACTAGAGACTGCAAAACAGTCACATCTTGGGGTCCCATTAACCATCAACAAAAGTGACTAGAAAACTGAAGAGAAGAACAGAAGAGGAATTAGAAATAGCACAATGCTGGACCAAAGAAATTAAGATGACATGTTGCTCCTGACCTGGTATTACTGAAATAGCTTTCAAAGTCCTCAGTACTCTGAAAGTTCGAAGAGCTGATATCTTGCTCGTGTTGTTAGATATAGTAGCATACCTAAAAAATCAAACCACCATATAATTGATTGGCAAAGAACTAGCTTTTCAGAGAATATACTTAGGATTCTAACAATTTCTAGGTATCAATATAAAATAATGAGACTTTTGAATAGTGACTCTGAAAAGAAACACAAGTTTTTATTTGGATGCTTAACTTTTGAAGCATTTATCCATCAAAATGTCAAGGAAATATAAAACCTTCAATGTCATAAACAGATCCCTCATACTGAGGCTAATCTGATTTAGACCACATGAAAGTACACATTGCAGCTATCTGAAAACTACACAAAATACACTTTAGGAGAAAGGAGTTGAGCAAAACTAGGTTCACAATATGTTAATTCTGGACTACATGGCTGTCTTTCTAACTTTTATTTAAGTCAGCTAAGAACCCTTAGAGAGCTTGTTGAATCCCCATCCTTAGAGAAACTCTAGGGCTTGACAGGAATTGACTGGATCGAGTCCAGAGCAACCTTATCTAAACTAGTCCTGCTTTTAGCATGGAGCTGGACCACATGATCTCCAGAGCTCCCTTCCAATCTAATTTACTCTACACCTGTAATAAATTAGAATGAGACAACTAAAATCTATTCAGAAATGCTAAATCACAAATCTCTGAGACTGGCCATGTGTGAATCTGCAAGGAAGACTAATTTACTTTCAAGATTAACATTCTGTATTTGAGATGCAAATTCTGACTTGGTTTCTTCCTCATTTCTTGTCTACTTAGCTGGTTGATTTTTATATGAATTTGAACTCAACTACAGCAGTGGTCCATCTGGTGTATTATCCTGTCTTCAAGAGTGAGCCACAACAGGTGCTTACAGAGGAGTTTAGAATCAAGGCAGTGATGCTTCCCAGATTTAATTCTTCCAGCAAATTTATAGCTCAGCGACTTCCTGAACAAGACATAGTATCCTTGTGTTAAAAAGAGCCCTTAATGTGTTTCCATCCAGGATTTTGTCCAGAAGCTTTCTGAATGCAACTCAAGCTTTTTTGCATCCGCAGACTCCTAAGGGAATATGCCTACAAGTAGTGTTAAAAACTAACCCTGTCTTTTTTAGTCTGCTGTCTGACAACTTCATTAGGTGCTTTTAGCTCTAATTGTAGGAGGAAAAAAAAAAATAATAATTAAAAAAAATTTCTCTTTTTGTCTCCATGCCACAGACATCAACCATGTTCCTGTTCTTTATTTTTTTCAATAGAGTTCTACTCTATTGCACTTATTATGTGGAATACAAGATATACACCTTGTCTGTATCTTTGTTAATTCTGTCATCTTCTGAGATATCAGAAGCATAACAACATATAGTCCTGAAGAAAAATACAGGCCAGACAGTGAAATAACTATGTGTTCTGCTTCTTTACTTCTTACCCAGAATGTCCTCATTTTCTATTTCCTTCTCTGACCATGGCTGCACACTGGAGTGCTGTTTTCACAGGATTCTCTATTTTAACTCCATCTTCATCTTCCCAATGAGTAAAAACTATTTCAGAGCCCTTAACTGTGTATGTAAAGCTAGGTCTGTTTTATCTTGAGTGACACTTTACATCCTTGGAATTTCACCTGTTACTTATCACCATGTCATTCAACACCTTGTGACCCATTTTGGATCCATCCTTCAGTGAGTTTCATCTGATCCAGAGTACAACTAAGACAGTATAAAAAGGAATTTTTGGTTTCAGCTGTCTGTGCAATCACCTCTTAAAAAAGTACATTCATAAATGTACTAAATTGAGACCAAGCAGCTCTAAGATGAGCTCTTCATTTAGGTTTTTCTTTAGGGTCTATTTTTCTCTTTGTAGATATGCAAAGGGTGATTCAATCACAGTAATTCTTAAACAGATAGAATACCAATCACTCTAAAGAACATCAGCAATATCAAATAGCTTTTGTCCCTTAAATGCAAAAGAACAACTGAGTTTTACTTACATTATAACAATAACTACAAGATCCAAGCAGTTCCATGGATCTCGAAGAAATGTAAATTCATTCCAAACAAATCCTCTTGCTAATATTTTTATCAATATTTCACCAGTGTATATGCAAGTAAAAGGATATCTGAGACAGAAAGTGCATATTAAAGTTATAGAAATAAAAATATTAATGAGATTGGGACACAGGCACATTTCTACAATTTCTATGACTTAGTCACTGGACAGAGATGAAGGTAGAACAGTAAAATAGGAAACATCTGTTGTCTGCCGAAACATCACAGGTATAAGGGGATGCCTTCCTGTATTTTAGTAAAATTTCCATGCAAATCTGTAATCATAAATGTTCACATAAGTAAATCATACTATTTCTGGACGAAGGAGAGCTCACATTTCGTTATAAAAAAAAAAAAAGAAGACTGTTTATGTTCTTAAGCAGGCTGGAAATTTTCAAAGCTTCAACATGTTGGCAGAACAATAATAGCAAAGACTTATTTTAGCCTGTAAAGTTCACATATTTTATACATTTATTCTGAGAAACACTCTATAACTGAAAGAAATTCTACATAAAATTAACCTATCATCACCATGCTTATCCCAAAATAAGAGGAAATACAATTATAGAAACTCTGAGGTCCTGGGCACATTTACAAGATTTAATTCCAGAATGTTACACTGGGTACAATGCACAATTGCAAAAGGTAACAGGATATTATAAATAGATAACTTCCTAATGTGAACAACTGAACTAAAGGTATCCCCAGGAAACAGCAAGAACCAATGGAATGAACATTTATCCCTTTATACTTTTCGCATGAGTTGCCGTAACAGACGTGCAGGTTACTGCTTAGGAATGGAAGATACTAAGTTAGAATCCTGCTGTGCAATCTCTCTAAAAGCCTTAATCCTTAAATGGAAAAATGGGGCAACCGTCTGTGTTATACCAGATGGGAAAATTAGCCAACATAGAGAAAAGGGCATATGGTATAAGCCTCTAAGAAAAGGCATTAAAGCTCCACAGAAGACTGTGTGATTTAACACTAATAATAATCCTAAATCTTCCTCAGAGGTGTCTGAGAATTTCCAAGTCCCGGGAATAGATCACTATATTGCTCCAATTTTTCAGTCCAGCATGTTAGTATCCTTAGAAAAAGGGTGAACAAATGGCAACAGAGATACTTACTCAGTCCAGTTGGTTTCATCTAGAGGCTTGCTTATAGCCATAGTAACACAGTTGAGTAGCACAGTACATATAATAAAGCCAACAAATAATGTGAATAATAAGTTAAGGGAAAAGTGCCATATTATGAAACAATGAAATTCAGAAAAATTGTTGATATACATAAAAAAATTAAATCATGCAAATATTCAAATCGTTACTTTGGTTTTTAATATGCCCAGGACTTTTCATGTGTTTTCCAAAGAAACTAGTGTCAGATCAAACTTCTGCTCAGCTGGATAAACTTCATGATTTTAAAAATAACAATAAATTATCTGCATGAAGAGACGTTTTTGGAGTTAGGACATTAGTGGGACATAAAATGTTTGACAGAAGAGCTTAAAAAAAAAAATCTACTGTTATTTGAAACTTTAGAAAGCTCCCTTTCTTTGCAGCAGGAGCATGGAATAAAGAGAAATTGGCCACAGCCCCATATTAACTAAGGTTTTTAAGCCTAGAAAAACCAGATGAAAAAGCTTAATTATGAATAACCAGTCCATATATACATTCCTACAAAAAACACCTATGCTCTTCCACGAGTGCAGAAAACTTTCTAATTTTATATGACATGTGATGAAATCATATATTAGAAAAAAAACAACCTTTCATGAAAGTTCACTTGTCACCTTTGTTTTTTAAAAACAAACATTGTCCTTACATTTGAAATTGAACAGCTAATTTAATAATTTCTAACAGCAGGAATATGCATTCAAAGTCAGCTGCAAGTTCCTATAAAAGGACCTATTTCTACAAGTTAATAATTCCAAATGAAAGCAGATGTTTGGTAGAAAAAGCAGAAACTATTCAGCCTATGGTTTTGCACCTGTGATCCTTTGCATTTTTACAACTATGTTTATATTTTTGAAAAAAATATATATATAAGAAATAGGCACTTGAAAATAAGAATGGGTACTCTTCAGAGATTTCTAAACTTGAGCATGAAATACATTTCTTAAGATAACATCAAACTCCTTCAGCAAAGCATAGCCATAAATTACATCCTTCACTGTTCTATTTTGTTAAAAACATATAAGCTTGTCACCACAGTAGTTATTTAGGAAAAAGTTCTGGAAAAAATCTAAAGTATCATACATTAGCCTCTAAATGTTGCTTCATAAAAATATCTGTAAATCTGATGTTAAAAGATGAGAGTTTTCACATTTTTACTTGCACCATGTAAGTATCTTAGCTATTGTAAAACAGGATTCAACAGAACTTTTTAAAGGTCTCTATCACTGCCTTACATTTACATTATTATGAAGAAAGAAACAGAATGACAAAAATGGTACAGTATATTTTAAAGCCAAAATAAAGAAAACCAATAAAAGGATATGAATGGGTCAGTACTTTAATTGCTGCTCTTCTGACTGGATTAAAAGGATCAAATATACACAAGGCACGTGTGGCAGTAAACCGGAAAATAGTCCTCCTTTTATTAATCACCATAAAAGTCTATA
>JANHGN010014190.1:0-62131 GCA_024605025.1 Megaceryle maxima
CAAACCCTCCTGGACACTGCAATGCTGGGCCCCCTGCTCTGGGTGACCCTGCTGGAGCAGGAGGTGAACAAGGTGATCTCCAAAGGTCCCTTCCAACCCCTACCATGCTGGGATTCTGTGATCTCTTCCACTAAACCAACTTCTTATGCCCTTCCAAGCCTATTTTCTGTGCCTGTTTGCTTCTTATCTGCTCCCTGCCTCCTTGTCCTCAACAATAGCTCTTGTCAAGTTGGATTAAATTTGAACATGGGATTTTTTTAAGACATCCCCCATGGGTCAGACCTTCCTCAGCTTCCCAACATAAGAAGGGTTAATCACAGATGATAATCACAATTCTGCATGACAATACTTATAACATCACAAAATACCCCACCGGGCCAGTGGCAGGGATGGTTATGAAGAATGACAAAGCCAAAAGCCTTATGAAACAGCATCCTCCATCACACTTGAGCTTTTGCTCCCTCCTGCTGAACAGGTCGCCTGCTTTGCAAACGGGAAAAACAATCCCAGGATTGACTGTGACTGGAAACAGTGACAGCAACGTGCAAACCAGGACTGCTGGATTTAACTAACAACTTGTTTCATTCCCACCATCACTTAGAATCACAGAATGGTTTGGGTGGGCAGAGACACCTCCCACTAGAGCAGGTTGCTCCGAGCCCTGGCCAACCTCATCTGGAATGGTTCCAGGGATGGGGCAGCAACCACCTCTCTGGGCAACCGGGGACAGGGTCTCACCACCCACCCTTGGAAACAATTTCTTCCTTCTCTCCAGTCTAAACCTTCCCCTCTTTTAGTTTAAAACCACCACTCCTTGTTCTACCACAGCATGCCCTGCTAAAAAGTCTATCCCCATCTTTCTGACAGGCCCCCTTCAAGTACTGCAGGAACACAGTAAGGTCTCCCTGGAGCCTTCTCCAGGCTGAACATCCTCAACTCTCCCAGCCTGGCCTCCCAGCATTGCTGGGGCTCCTCTGGCCCTGGTCAAACAGGTCCCTCCCTGTCTCTGCTGTGCTGAGGACTCCAGAGCTGGACCCAGCACTGCATGGGGGGTCTCACCAGAGCAGAGCAGAGGGGCAGAATCCCCTCCTGGCCAGTCTGCTGGGGATGCAGCCCAGGACAGAGTTGGCTTCTGGGCTATGAATTCACATTACCAGGTCACCTCCACCACCCACCCATGGGTTCAGTTCTGCACACAGGTGGAGGGTCAGTATCCGCACCAAATACCATCATGTGCCATTTTTTTGGTGTAAATCCTACCTCTGCTTTGTGCAAACAACCACCTTTGCAAAATAAACAGGTGGTGAACCCCTTTGGGAAGTGTAGCTATGGCTGTAGATATCCACACGCACCCTCCCCACCCACCCCGCCCCGGCTCTTGCCTGAGACAGCAGCGACGCCCGCTGCCCATCAGCCTGGCAGACAGAAAGGCTGGATTCCTGATGAAAACCACAACTTGTAAGCTAAGCCTTGGTTTACAGATCAATTAAAAGCCAACTTGCACAGCTTTTCACAGCGTTGCCAAGCCCAGCGCGGTCTGACCTGCACCTGCGCTCTCCTGGAGACGGGGCCATGGAGAGGAGAAATCTCACTGAGGGCTACGGGCAGCCTCCTGCTAAAAGCACTGAGTCTGCAGCACAGCCGGAGTGTGCAGACATTTATTTGATTCTATGATTTATTAGCAGTGGCTTTGGTGGGTGCCGTATCACGAGCCCATAAGCAGCGCTTAACGACTGCCACCAGGTTTAGTGCCTGTTTTGGGGTCACAGCCACGTGGTGTGCAGCAGCGGGCTGCGAATGCAACGTCCTTCAAACAACCTTAACTTTCAAGTGACCTACATATCAGCTCTGGATCCCAGGGCTTGCAGCGATAACGGCTGCAAAGGTCACCCAAAGTTATGTAAGTGCTGGGAAATGCAGCGGTGTTACAAAAGCGGCGGCTCAGAGGTAGAAAACAAAGTGACCTGAGAACATGGGAGCGAGCCCAGGGATGAATCCTGAAATGCTCTCTGGACAGAAAACCTGGAGCTAATGATCATCCTCAAGTCTGATTCTGCTGAGGATGATCCTGCAGTGAGAGTGTGTGTGGGGATGTATCCAAGTCAGAAAATATTCGGATGATTTTATTTTTACGGTGCTGATGGATTTCCTGAGATTTTGAGGGTTTCAGCTGAAAGCTCAAAAAAAACTAACAAAGGAAAATTTTGACACAAGATGTCTTCATTTGTGGAAAGAGAATTTTCCCCTTAATAAAAACAAACAAACAAAATCCCCAAAACTTGGATAAAAGTATTCCCAACTAGTGCCTGGATAATGGCTTGCGGGTGATGCTCTGCACAGACATGGGCTCCCAATTCTGCAGTACTCCCCAACTCGCTGAGACATCTGGAGTTTCTCCAGATCCCGCCCAGCAAAACCAGGAGCCGAATCTGGCACAGCCTCTTTAGACACAATAGCAATTAGTGAAAAGTCGTAACTTGCTCTCAAACACCAGCTTCCCCAGCTGCTTGAGAAGGAAGAAAACAGCGACAAGGACAGATCTGCTGCGAAGCAATTGCATCAAAGGGCATTCAGTATACACACACGTGTCCTAAAGGAGACACCGCCTTCCCTCGAGCTCTTGGGATGGTTTTTCCACCAAAGTTTTTGTTGTACAGAAGCAAAGGGGTCCCACGCTCTGCTGCAGCCCAAGCCCAGCGCAGCCCCATTGCCACCCTCATCCTCCTGTACCTGCATTGCCTCCAGAGCCTCCTTCAGCTGTTGCTTCTCTGGTCGGTCTGATGAATGGCTTAGCAGCTCCTAAAAATATAAATAAATAAAAAGAAAGAGGTTGGGTATGCTAGGAAAGCTGCTCGCACCTTGCCTGCACCAGGCAGGCTCCAACCCATGGGTGACAGCAGCTTGCTGCCAGGGTGGTGGCAGCGATGCTCGGGCGGGTGGCTGTGGCCACAGCCGTAGGATGGGGACCACGCTGAGCGGCTGATGCTCGAGAGATCTGTTACATGGAGTTGACGGGAGAAATTTCACACATAATCAGATTATATGCAAGCTTATTTTATATTCATTAACTGCCTCTCGTGGCTAACAAGTGCAGAATTACCCTAGGTCACCGTACTTTAAAAGACAGCACAAATATTATGTCGTGTTAAGTAGCTCTTGTAATTATTTCATTTGAAGGGAGAAAAAAAAAAAAAAAGAAAACAACAAAACCACTCTGCATTTGGCAATGATTCACTCTCCACTGTGAAAGCTGAAAGATGCTACAGCAAGGGGGGCAGCTGAGGTAAAGTGCCAATGCTGAAACACTTACTTTTAGCAGGAGGTGATATTTCAGAACTCTCTGCATTGGAACCACCAGCAGATCTTGCAATTTAAATTTCCCATCCTGAACCTTTAGTGTGCACTCCTGTTGAAGAAATCAGTACATCAGCAACGAAGGGGATGAGGGAAAACAACAGCTCCCCTACAGAAAAAGCCTCTAATGTCCCATGGCTGTTACATTTTGCTTCTGTAAACCCAGTGCCGATAACAAAAAACTCTCAGTCCCGGCGAGCACCCAGCCAGTGCCAGGGCTCCCTGCATGGAAGTTCTCCAGGAATAAAACAGAGGGGCTGGACCCTAAAACCCAGACAATCTCCTGCAACTGAGCTACTCCAGCTTAATAAGATGCTGCTCGTTAGGGGAGCACACAAATGCTCTCAGACCTCGGGATATGTCAAATGAAACGCATTAGCTTAACTCGCCTCCTCAACAGTTTGAACTAATGCATTTTATTTGTGAGGGGCCAGGAGCAGGCATGCAGACAGTTGCTGCGGCTTTGCTGAGAAGCATTAAGTCATTAAGATGAGCTAATGTGATCGCAGGAAGTTTTGAGACTGTTACCTTTGCCCAGACCTGTTTAGATATGTGATTCTGCTGCACTGGCTGAGACCCCCCCGTGTGCCCCCCAGGAAGATGAGAGGAGCTGCCACGAGGGAGAGAGAGAAAGGAGAAGTGTGGGAGCGACTGGATACTACAGCCACTAGCTTGATGTAAGATCCAAGTAACACTGTTAATAAATAAATT
Organism: Megaceryle maxima; assembly: GCA_024605025.1. NCBI lineage: Eukaryota > Metazoa > Chordata > Aves > Coraciiformes > Cerylidae > Megaceryle > Megaceryle maxima. The sequence continues at coordinate 4,066 of JANHGN010014190.1, forward strand.
AATAAATAAATGCATTTTTATCTCTGAATTGGGTTGCCACTTTTTCAGAGAAAATCAAAGATCGTTTGCAGAAAGCGAGGTAACGCGTACAGACAGCACAGCAAATTCAGATTAGCATCAAGACCAAAGCAGGAATTAAAGCTGGGTAAAAACAGCAGCTCAAACAATGCATCCCTTCCAGGGCTCCTTTGATTTACTTAATATCTGGATCAGCCCCTATTTACACTAAGCCTTTACATTGGGGAAGGAGGACAGCGGAGTAATCCGGACGCTCGCTGGGGACTTGGGCTGGCCTCCAACTGTCCCCGATGCTGCGTGTGACCTTGGAAAGCCACACGGCTCCAGGCTTAGGGATGCTCGGTGCCTTTGGATTTCCCCACAGGACTCAAAGAGGAATTTGTCCACAGCCACTCCCACCCAAATAAAGTCATCCAGCTTGTTTTCATTTGAATAAACTCAGGTGAGGAAGGACAGAGGGTACGTTTGGGGCGGAAGGGAGATGTAGGTGCAAGGAAGGGATCAGTACACAATAACCCCCAGCTTTGGCAGCACACTCACCCCACATCCCTCCCTTCTCTAAAACCAAACATTCCCAACACACCCTTCTCATCTCCAGCAAGTCCTTCCCAAACCCGCGACAAGGGAGGTGGGCAGCACTTGGCCCCGATGCCCCTGGCCCGCTCACCTCCACCTTCTGCCTGACGTCCTCCCGGTTGGCGAGGAGGTGGTTGAGCGTGTTCTGGGCATACTCCATGTGGCTGCAGTACTTGCCATAAATCAGCAGCCTGCAAGGGGGAAAGTCACAGATTTAATGGGAAACACTCGCTGGCAGTTCTAACCTGTTATAACAGATAGATATACTTGTACAGAGTGAAAGGACAAGGCCAAAAGCTATTCCCCCATATAAGTGCTTAGCAAAAGTTTTAACACTCTTTTACGGCATGGCTTTTTAAAATTTAAATCTCTTGGGAAGTTTCCAGAGGTGGAGCCCCCTCTCTCTGAGGGTTTCTGAATATTTTACCAAGTAAGAAAGAAGGCAAGAAACTCTTGATCTTCAAGACATGCCCCAAATGGAGGTGGGTGATGATAATTTGCACCTCGTCAGTGAACGAGAGGCTTCAAATCCCCTTAAAGCCCAAGGACACACTTTAGAAAGTTCATTGCTCCTCAGAGGATGGGCCACAGGGACCTAGAGATCAAGAGATGGGGTAATTTGGGAAAAGAAGGCTGTCACAGCCTGTGGAAACACAGTGAAGCTCTGTATGGACACTCCAGGCTGTAAATTTAAACACCCGACACAAACAGAGCAGTTTTGCTGTGGATTCCCCCTTTTTCCTCCACTTGACTCATTAATCCTGCACGACAGGTTTGGGTTTCCCCCCCTTCCTTGCCGTTAACTGTATTGCTGCTGATAAGACACATATTCCATCACCCACTGCAGCTCATCCATTATAGTGGGGCCTCATCTCGCAATGGAGACGATCTGGGAGCACCTGACCTGGTGTTGCTCTGTAAACGTGGGACCCTCAGACCCCGGCGGGGAACTGAATAGAGAGATTTATGGGAGCTGCGGTCCCTGCCGAAGCAGCAGCCAACACAGATTCTTCTTCTGCCTTTTCCCCTTGACAACTTCTGAACGTGCACAATAATATCTACCTTGCCAGCACTCAGAGTGTTTCAAAGAGGCTTCAGGAGCATAAATTCAAACCACCAGCTTTCAGAGGAAGAGATTTAAAAATTCTTCCCTTCAAAAAAAAAAAAAAAAAAAAAAAACACAAACCAACAAACCTGCAACACATCATTTTGCAGGGGTTGTCTCTGAGGATCCATAGGGAAGCAAGAGCTATTTAACATGGATACTTTTGATGGGGGAAAGTTTCCTTTACAGGGACCAAGCTAGGACCCTGGAGGTCCAAGCTGCTGTCTTGGTGGGGCAACAATGTCTTCGCGGGTGAGCTCACTTTCTCCTCCTGCATCCCTATTTCTTGGCTGTAAAATGTGGTATCATTGTCTCTCCTGACACTCTAGGACTAAATAGGACTCTGCCTATTTAGATCAGGTGGCTCCAAACTCTTCAACCCCAAAAGCCTGGTTTTGGGGTCTTCTCCAAGCCAAAACTCACTGTGAGCAGCACTGCCCTACAGCGCTGAGGACCCCAAGACCTCCATGGGCTGAATGGAGCTTCAAAGCCACCATCACCACCTCTCCAGCCATCAGTCTAGCTCCTTCACTCACCTCTTGGGAAGGCTTTTAGGTCCCTTAAAAGCTTACTTGCAAACTTTATTAGGAACTGGATCTATTTGTTCACCCACCTGTGCGAAACTCAGCAGCAACGAGGGCTCTGCTGAGTTCCCACCAGCAAATTAATGGACACAAACATATACTTAACGACTGTCACAGCCCAAAAACAAGCCTTGTGCTCCTGCACAGCCATGCCAATCTCCGTGGGAAGCAGTGCCAACTCCACAACTCCTCTCGTGTCCCTTTCCTGCTCCTCACGCGCACAGCTCTGTCCTGGGGCATGTACGGAGTTGAGCCAGGAATTAGGAGATCAAAATCACCTGAGTTTTATGAGTATTTTTACATTATTTGCATTCTTCTTCGGAAACTCTTCTTTTTATTTAATCCAGAAAACATTCCCTTTCTAAAAAGAGGTGCTCTGACGATGGAATATCTGACCTTACGGTGCATTATTAATGCAGATGGTATTTCTAGAGTTATTGACTTCTGAATGGCATTTCTGTGTCTAGACACTGGTTTAATCACAGTGAAATAACACCCTGGCATGACTCCACAATGAATCAGGCCTTTGATTAGCATTAAGGATATTAAAGGCTTTTATTAACCTTATCTTTGTGTTCTGGGGTACTGCTGCTCGCAGCTGCCAAAACACAGAATCTATTATGTTTGCGAAAGCAACTTTTACATTTACTCATCATGCAATAGGTGTGGGACAAGAGCAGTGCCAAATACATGGAATTTTCGAGTGAGCCATCTCTTTGATCTAACCAGAGCAGAAATCTCCCCTGCAAAGGAGTCATCCTACCACATCACAGGCCCTCAAAGCCTTGCTGCTGCTTGCAGGAGAAGACAAAACCAAACCCTTGAGGGGAGCAAGGCCGTTGGGGCTCACCATAATCACAGTGTTCCCATCTTCAACCTCTCCGATCCACCCTGTAAATTCATTATACTTCCCAGTCTGTGCCCCTGGCCAAACTGGCACGGCTGTGGCTGGATTTGGCTGCTTAAGTGTCATGTTGGCACCGAGTGATGCTTTGGCTGCTTGAGAGCATGCAGAGGATCCAAAACTGGTCTGCCGTGACAGACCTTCCAAATTCTGAGATGGTCCTTGTGAATATTAACCCGTAGCTGTTAAAACTGGAGCTGCCTAAAGTCCAGGTTTCCTTTACCTCTCTTTGAATTCCAGAAACACTTTTGCCAGGCTGCTTCCTCCAGACATCATAGAGACGTCGATGGCTCTCAGGAAACTGAAGTGCACTTTAATTAGGTCCTAAAACAAAGAAACAATCAATGCTTTAAACACATCCAAAGAGAGCAGGCAAACAGAGCCTAAAGAAATGCAAATTCACTACTTAATCAGGCAGTCATTTTTTTTTCTTCTTTTTTTCCTCTTTTTTCTGTTTTTAGAGTAAGTCATTCTAGTGAGAATCAGCCCTAAATGGCCAGGAGTACAGGGGTGTAATTCCACCAGGAGTTATATGATGACAAATGCCCCAGGATTTCCAGGTGTGGTAAAATCCCTTTTGCAGGTCTGAAGGGAGTGGGCGAGCTGGGCAGAGTCTGACCCCTTTAGAAATAAATCTCTTCATCGTGGTGCACCCAAATAATCTCTAAATACAGCTAAAATACACAACGCCAGCCCAGGAACATCCTCTATATAAAACTGTTTTCCTACCTAGAGTTCATATAATCCTCAACACAAAAAATTGAGTGTTAAAGAATAACTCCTAAACCCGTTCAAGCTCCACAGCACACGAAGGACTGAACCTCTAGAGGTGAATGAACAAATCTAACGTGAAATTGGAGTTCTCTCTTAAGCAAGAAGGTGGCTGAGCTGCTGTGAAAAGAACAAAGACTGAAGCCACAATGTCTGCACCGTTACCTCCAAATTGATAAAAATAGCTTCCATGTCCTGGGGAGTCAGTACCAGCCGCAGTGGGTTCATATAGTTCTGCAAGAGGTAAATGGAAAAGAAACTGAAATACCAGAGAGGAGTGAGCAAGGTTCCTTCTGTTCAAAGGGCTGGGGGAGATGTTTCTCCCCTTCACCTGGACAGGGAGAAGCCCGGTTTTAATGGATTTAAGCACTCACAAAGGCAGGTGAATTATAATACAATTCTCAAGACTGTTCTGTGCCAGCGACCCAAGCGGGAGCCAAGAACCCCCACGGGCTCAACATCTTCCCCCAAGCTCCCCTCTCCTGCTTGATCTTCAGGGAGGGGGATTTAAATGCATACAGTTTCTTCACCTCACTGCAGTTGGGAAGAGCTTGGAAGCATTTTTCAGCTCTTTGATTATCTCACTAGAATTTTGCCCTTGAAAAAGCACCGATGATGTGATTACACTGGAAATGCCTTTCTGAACAAATACATATTAATAGAAGTGTCTACATGACTTGTAACTACAAAAAACCCACAACCCAATGCACTACACCGAAGACAGGGCCATCTACCCATAACACGCCGTCAGAGCCTCCTAAGCCTTTTAAATGGATATCAAAGTGATAATTTAACTTTTCCTTTAGACTGAACCAGGAAGGCTGTGGCAGTTTCCAAGGAACAAGGGCAAGATACAAGATATGTACGTTGGGGTATTTCCATGGAAAATAGGAAGTGTTATCCCAGCTCACAGCCTCTTTGTGGGCACTTCCAGCAGACAGAGGGAAATAATTGCAAAAGGGGAAGAAACAAAAGCATTAGGGCGATTAGAAATGGCAGCTTGATTTTCACTATTGTTCTTCCTTTCTGCTTCTTTCCTGAAAGCAGAAACCACCTCCAGGCTCCAGCTGTATCCACAGCTCCACTGTGTGACTGAGGTGTTCATTTTTAGTTTTAAGAAAGGCCCAACAGTAATTTATCAAGCCCAATTAAAACCCATGAATTTAAGCAGCAAAATGTTACTTTTAATCCAATTAGTTCCAATGACAAGTCAGCACAGCTTCAGCACTTTTGAAAAGCATGCGGAATAAAAGAAATGATTCCATAGCAATCAAAGTGATCAGATATCTGCTCTTATCGGCGAGACCGGCCGTGGCTGAGCAAGGAGCAGGAGTCTCTTATCCCAGGGTAGTGGGGACACAGCAGGATGGTTTTCAGCCTATTTCCAATATGCAACGACCAGAAAAATTACAGTGTTTGGATCCTATGGTTACAAGCTGCACATTTGCGCTTGTCACGCTGCGTTTTCTGGATCCCTCTTCTCTCCAGTTTTACAGGTGAGCGCATCAACCCTTCCTCAGCACATCCACTCACGAGACTGATGCAAGATTGAGGGGTGATGTGGAATGTGATGGTAGAGAAATGACAGCTCAGTTCTTACCTTTTCTATATCTTCAAGGGTTTTGTAGTATTTGGCCTCGGTTTCTTGGATTTCTAGCAAACAGCAATTCCTTTTGTCATCTTCTGTCATTCCCATTTTCTAGAAACAGGAAAAATAGCACATGGTCAAATACTCTTAAGAGGGGTCCAGCAACCTGCTCATGTGGAGCAGAGCTCCAATTCAGCCTTTGGTGACAGCAAATGGGGAATGTCAGGGGACTGTTGTTACTGATTTATGTTAAAGGAAACTATTTCTATCCAAAGAAATGAGGAAGGCACCCTGGCTGCACCATTCAATACATTTCAACATGGCAAGCACTACATTTTTTTGCATTTATTACAACCACATCATTAAAGACCATCAGCTAAAGAATAAGTAAGAGATAAATAATGGTTTTCCTCCCTTTTTTTTTTTCCTCCTTAAGATGAAACTCACAAGAGAGCCTAAATGGGTCATAAATAATACTTTAGACTTACACAAATCCCCTGCCAGGGTTGCCAATTCTCATGATTTTAGGTCAAATCTGATAATACATGTTTTTCTCAAAGCCCCAACTCCTGGAATCACTTCTCCTGCTCTCTTACATCTGCAAAGCAGAGCTGAAAACATGTATCAGGAGGTGCTGCCCTTGTCAGGGCAGTCGCTGAACTTGGGAGGTGATGGAGTTCAAATGATCATGCACAGAAATGGACACCCTCTGGACACCCCCTTAGAGCTCACAGCTCAGACCCATCAGCTGGATGGAAACCAAGATGTTAATCCATGTGTCTTACCTGCATATATCTAATCTGAAGCATGCAGAAATATAAGAAACCATTAGCATTATACACTTACTATTGCAACAAAGCTTTAAAAAGTTCCAATATCTAGACAGATACGTGGGTGCTTGTATGAAAAATAGACTTTTGCCAAGGAAGGGGAGGAAAAGGAGTCTGAGCCATCAACTCTATCACTGCCCAGCGGCGACCAACAAAATATAAGACAATGTGGAGGGACAGTGAAAAAAATGCCAATTCCACTTCCCCTAATCCTGCACTACCCAGCTGCTGGATACCTATACAGTGGGAGCTTTTCTTAATTTTTGCCATTTATACAAGAAATTCCTACCAAAAACTTCCCAAGGGACAGTTTTTGGGGAAAATGGTTTCTGCAACCGATGGCAACAAGGTAAAACCACTGGTGGCCAATGTGCTGTGCTGACATCAGCACTGCCGCCAGTGCGTGTAAACGGCTCCAAGTGCTTTGGCAGGATCAGTGGGAATATTTTGTGCTCCATTCCTTGATCCAGCTGGGTTTTCAGCACACAGAGAGCTGTTCAGGCTGCATACAAGGTGTGAAGGGATGAAATGACTCAACCACCATCATTGTGGTCTTGGTACCACCCGCAGCCACGCTTGAGCTGGGTGAGAAATCACCATGTGGGCATCACTGTGGCACAGCTCAGCTCACTTGCTGGGTTCTGTGGGGTCAAATTCTGCCTTCTCAGCCCCTCAGCACCTCATCCAGCACAGCCACACACCCCACTCTGGGGATTTCAGTGTTGGACCTTGTCCATTGATCCTACTTTGTTTTGGGAGGTGCCTACCGTTATCAGCACTGTTTGCAGCCAGGAGATGGTAGGTAGAGTCTGAGCAAAGGTTATGAGTGGCAAATATCAAAGGGTGGGAGAATTTGGAAGATCACACTCTGATGGAAAGGTCCCTTCCACCTCTGCATTAACAGAAGCTGGGGCAGCCCATCATCTCACAGCAAGGAGACTGTGAGCACCTCTGGGGAGATGTAAGGGCCACTGGCGTCCTCCTGGCTCACCATGGAGCATCATATTTGAACCACAGACCTTGGAGGTAATGCAAGTCCTTCCATGAGGCTGTCCACGATGCACAGCCAGGTCTTCCCATCATCAGCTGGCTTTTAAAAGTGATGGATGGGGTCAGCTACTTGTCCCTAAAGCCATACGGGTGCCTGTTGCCCCAGAAAGCTCCACTGTAAACATCGACCTACTCGGAGCCACCCAGGCAGGAGCGGCAGCAGGCACAGACAAGCGCTGGATCCTCCACGCACAGATCTGTCAGCGCTTGTCCCGATCTAAAAATACCCGTGGCAGACACGGCACATCTGGCTGGCGGAGGAGGCAGAGCCGCCGCGCTCCCCTCGCCCCAGAAAGGGCTGAAGTGACACGTGCCGCCTTGGCTCAGCAGCAAATTACTATTTTTAGCTGGTCTTTTAGGGCTTATTACCTCTTCCTTTCCCTTCAGATGACATGATGGGCTGGGAAACTCCTCAGAGAACACCCTCCAGGCCAGCACCATCCCAGCTCAGCTTATTTTTACCTCTCATGAGACAGTTCGGTTTCTAGGAGCAAGGCAACACTATTTGCTTTTCCACAGCATCACTTGTCATTGGCAGATAATTATTTAACTGAATCCTCTCCCTTCCCCTCCCATCAAGGTGTAGCTTCAAAAAAGCACATAAATTATTACCATGGGCTGCTGAACTTCCACTCTGATGATATCTTCATAGATATCATCCCCCTCATCTTCACAGGGGACGCAGTCATAAATATCCTCCCCCAAATCGTGTTCGCTGGAACGAGAAGAGAGCGATTTAGTGGTAGTAACAAGGGTATGGTCACTGTCACTTGATCAAGCAGAACAACAACTCTTCTTACACCAAGGAGGGAGGATAACCATGACAAAAAGAAAACCCTCCTGGCCCGCAGCATCGACCTGTTCAGTCCACGTTCCGTTTGCATGAGGAGTGTCTGTTTTTCCCGCACCAGTACCCGCTGCACATCTCTTTCCGCTTTGCTGGAGGCTGAAAAAGGCAAAAAGCCGCTCGACACGAGCGGGGATGGCAGCCAAGAAGCCACTCCGAGCCCTGTGCCAAGCGTGGCTGCGATGCCCAGTTCACGCTGCTCTGCCCCTGCAGAGTTTTTGCTCAGCGCTAATCGGCCCGGTCGAGACAGAGTTGACAGCCAAAAGCCCCACTAGGACCATCTGAGCCACTGCACACAACCAGCTCCACCTGCCCCTGAAGATGCCCAGAGCCTCCTATTCATCTCCTGCCTCTCACCAGCAATGAGGAGAGCTCAGCCTGGTCCAGACAGCCATCTCCAGCCATGCCCCCACGGACACTATATGCAGCTTTAAAAGTTCTAGCTCCAGGTTCTTTGGGTGATGCACCAACTCCCATAAAGCACAATCCCTGCTGTGATGGGCACCTGGGTGATTTTTTAACCTGACATTTCCTAGAGGAGGGGGAGACTCTCCTGACCACCGTAAAGCAATCTCACCAGACACTCAGCTCAGTGATGCTTTAGCAGTGGATGATGGTTTAGTGGTGGACTTGGCGGTGCTGGGTTAACAGTTGGACTCGATGATCATAAAGGTCTCTTCCAACCAAAACAATTCTGTGTTGCTCAGCCCTAACACTGAGCAGAGCCCAATAATAATATTTACATCAGAGATTAATTAAACAGCAAAAAAAGGCACATTTTCAGAACTGGCCACGTCACTCGAGAGATGCTCCTGCAAGAAGCACAGGCTTTAAAGGCATCACCAAGATGCGGTGCCCAATATGTATTTAAAGGTGACAGTGCTAGTTAGTTATCATCTGAGCCTTTACAACCCCTCCCCGAGGGCCTCCTAAGTCTTCGAACATTTTTGGAAATTCAGCCCATAATAAATACCAATTAACAATAATAATTTTAGTGCTTAGATCTACAGGTGCTGATTGCTAACGGCTCCCACTGAAGTCAACCCCATGGGATTGGGCCAGTGTGAAAAGCTGGAATATCAAAGAGTGTTCGCATATTTTACAAGCTCTTTCAACACGTATTAATTATGTACCAGCATGTTTAGGTGTATAACAGTGCTCAAGCTGTAATGCTTGACATCAATATGTTGTGCAGCACTGAGCACCAGAGTGCATCCGTTTGCAAAACAGGGCTTTATTTCTTTTCTAAATACAGCTCTTTCTATTTTTAAAAACCAGATTTATTTAATAAAAGTTTGGGGATTTTAAATAAATACCCTGGCATGATGTATCCATCCCATTCTTCCAGGGTGATGCATTACAGCTGCTGTAATAATGCCCGTTAATAGCTGGTGATCCATCTTCCCCTTCCCAAGCGTCGCCGTCACCGTTATTATCTGTACCAATATTTATATTCTCAGCTCCACTCCTTCTCCAGAGCAAGTAACTCCTGGTTCCTGATTAATCTTCCCTTCCCGCCCGCACCTCTCGGATGCTGGCTGTCTCTCCATACATCATTTCCCTGGCTCGAGGGTCATTAGAAAACGTATGGTTGGGTTAATGTCACAAGCACGAGTCTGGCTGGGGACAATACGACCACGACAAGCGTCGTGGTGATGCTGCTGCTGGATCAGAGACCATTTTGTTTGATGGCTGCTCAGCACTGGCAACAAGAGCACTCAGAAACTGGTTTGGGTTATGTGGAGAAGGAGGAGATAGGGTCTTGAGGTGACCCTTGGAAGCTTTGTGTCCTGAGCATCCTCTGGACCTGCTCTCCTGCACACAAGCACAATCAGGTGCCAATCAAAGACTCAAACCCCAGCAGCATCACCTGCTGCTGCATGGGGGCCCCAGCTTGGACAAGTTCTTCTTTTCTCCAAGGAGACCTTTTCCACCAAGAAGCCATAAGCTCTGGACTGCAGCTGGTCATGCAACAGGACATCACTGTGAGAAACCCAGGTGGCAGCACAGAATGCTGAAGGGGTTTTGCTAAATTATGGGAGCAACCTGAGCAACCACAAAAGTGGCAGAAGCACCTTCAAGGGACAAGACACCAAATTTGTCCGTAGATATACCAAGAGCTATCTGACATGAACACTCCACCCATCACAGGGGGCCACCACCTGCATCTTGATGCTCCCAATGCTCCAACAAAGAAGCCAAGCCCCTGCTGCTCCCCTCATTCCTGCTCATCAACACCAGTACAAGCCCTTCCCATCTCTAATTTCTGCCCTGAGGCAAAAAACAGGGACCCAGGGCCATCCCAACAGATCCTTCCATTGCACAGCTCAGGGGAGAGGCACTAGAGATGCTCAAACCCAACAGCCATGGTGCTATTAAAACAACATCTTTGTCTGATGGACCCTTATTTATTAAAACACATCCTTAGTACACCTCTGAGAAACACCAGAGGCTGCCAGTTTTACAGAAAACGTGCAGATTAACTCTCCTGGAGCAGCCCGCGAGCGGCCGAGCTTTGCCAGTGCGTGGGGGGCTGTTGATGCCACTGCTTTGCACCTATTTATTTTCATCAGGTCTCTGCCTTTTGTCTCTCAGTGTTGAAATTAAAGCCCCCTCCCCATCATTAAAAAAGGGAACAGGGGTCGGGATGATTTGAGCCCGTGGCCACCAAAGAACACACTAAATTTTAAATGTCGCAAGGTGGGAGGGAAGCAGGGCAGGTATTTTCCATGATTAGCACAGTCCCCTGCTACAGGAGGCAATAAATTCAGCCTCCCAAGCATGTTATGTGTCAGCTGAACAACTTGAGCAAGGAAGGCCAGATCCTCCCCTCGCTCTCCACAAAGAAAAGCAATTTACTCCTTCAATAAGAGCAGCAGAGTCTGGAAGTTACCCACAGGTATCAGAGCCTACGATCTACTACCTGGATTATGAGATTCATTGACAGCTCTGGGTTTAGGAAAAGGATTTTATCCACCCTTCAGAGTTAATGCTGGCGCTTGCAATTACTGCTGTTAGGATGGATGTAACCAGCTTTGGGCTGGCAGCATCTTGCCTAGCCAGGAAAGTTTATTCAAAGCAAAAAGAATAAAGCTTTTTGTATCTAAGGCAATTTCAGGCAAAATAAATGCTTTTGGCTGAGCTCTTCCTCCCTGGCAATGACCACTCTGTACAAATGCCCTCCCAAGCAGGCAGTGGCCATAACAAGGAGCAGCTCCCTTAACAGAAGGGCCAATGCCAGGCTGCTGCCTTGGAACAAGAGAGTAACAGGGGCATGGAAGGAGTAAGCTGAGGAAGCTCTGTGACCCCTGGGACCTCCGGGTGCCATCTCCCCAGGCAGGATGCCAAAGTTGAGTTAGTTTGAGGAAGAACCCATCACACCAACACCCTGCCCAAACCACGGCACCGCTTTCATTCCAGTGGTGAAAGAGACAGAACCACCAGCAAGAGCAAAGTAAAGATGAGGAGGAGGAAGAATGAGCTAAAATAAGACAACCAAAAGACAAACTCATATTTCCCACCCTTTGGCTGAGGTTAAGAGCCAGAAGACCTCAGAGCCACCACCGTGTCTGAGCTAGAAGGGCATTTACAGGGTCCTTGAGACAGCTGTGAGACTCCAGTTCATTCCAGTAATCCTCCACTTTCTCTTTCTTACTCTGCATTTACAGCTATAAATAGACAGTTCATCTGACCAACCCCCTCATTCATGGTCTCTGTCAGATGAGGACAGAGTCCTATATTTGCAGCACATCTGGCAGGCTTAGGTTTCAGGGTGAAGGAAAGCAAGATGTGCAGTCATTGGACACAAGATCTTGCAGGGTTTTAATTAGCTAGATTGTACTTGGACTGGGACATGCGTCTGGAAATAGCAAGAGAAGCCTTTTGCCATTTATTCTACTCAGGTCTTATGTTCCCCATTCAAAGCAGAGCAATATAAACCCCAAAATGAGCCTCACACAGTTATAGCAACCAACACATCCCTAGAAATGGCAGAAGCAGGACGTATAAAATTCTTTACGGGTGACAAAGAAGAAAAGATGCGTTTACAAGTGCTAAGGCTCGAGCACCTTGTACTGGGGAGCCATTTATTTAACTGGCTGGCATGTGTGGGTCTTCCAACACAGCAAAAATAATGAGAAAAGTGGCAGGTAACTTATCATCTCACCTTGGCTCCTCTATTCATTACTTTTTTTAATGCACTTGAAAAATTCAGCTGAGGGCATCACTATTTTGGAAGATATGAGGAGGCAACACTGGTGACAGCAGTGAGAGAAGTAGGAGAAAAACCTCAGTGAGAAGCCCTTGGCAGGAAACAGGTTTGTCAGAGTCTGGGCCCAAACGTGTTGCATCGTTTGAGAAGTTGAGGTCAGGCAGGAGGATATTTTCAGGCAACTCCCCTTCTCTGCAATGAAAGGTTTGGGAATACACCACTGAGGATGAATCTCCAGTGAGCTGCAGGTCAAGATAAAAAGTGGGAGACACCAACCTGCGGGATGAAGGCTCCTCAGAGGCACACACTGACACCAGCACGGGGTTTGGCAAGAGCTGCTTTGCTTAAAACACTTTCTTTGCCCTTTTAACAACACTACAGCTTCTCCCCTCAAAACAATTCACTCAAAGGTGAAAGTTATGCAAATGAAATGCTTCATGTCAAACCATTCACAGCACTTCTGCCCAACTCTGAATTCTTCAAATAGCTACCAAACAACCCAAACTGCACCCTATGTGCAAACCACCCAAGCCTGCCAGGCTTCGTACCAGTGCAGAGGGATAGCACCACGAAGAAAAGTAGGTTCATGATAAAGAAGGTTCTGGTGCTGTAAGAGAGGAGCAGGATTAATTACTCTCAAGTTTAATAAGACAAAATAACTGGAGAGAGCTTAAGTAGCAGCAGAGAAAAGTTCGGTTAAATTTCAACTCACTTCTGAAGTACCAGAATGTGGGGAAGCAGCTGAAACAGCCACCGAGAGATGGAAAAGCAGTTGGCATGGAAAATGCTCAGCAGTAAGGTGGGTAACTGCCTGCTGCCATCAGCACCCAGCAGCTGGAGCCATGCAGGAAGCAGCAGCTCCCACCCCTGCAGACCTGCAGGAGCATCCTCAGGACAAAGGTCACTTGGAGTTTTGGGAGCAGGCTCCAGCAAATGCACCCACGTGTTGCCATCACAAAGCCCTGCTCATTTCCTGGACAAACTCCCCAGAAAACAGCTGCTGCTCGAGGGTCTGGCATTAGGGGGCACAGAAATAAATCAGGCAGCAGAGGACAAACAAACAGCCCTTCACTGCTGCTCCCAGTATCTATCAGGCACCACTGGCAAACTGGCCGGCCCTCGCCATCTGCCCAGGCTCTCTGCAAGCTGCCATCTGGCCGATGGTGAAGCGATCAGAGGGGGCAGCGGGCTGAGGACAGAGACTCTGAGAACTTTCTAGCTCCCCTGATACCTTTTTAGTTCCCCCTTCATTTGATGTTGGGGCTTTGTGCTTTTTGGTCTTTTTTTCTTTTTTAAATAAACAGCAGTTTCTAGGCAATTCTGTGCCATGACCTGCTGGGTGGCTGGCCCAGCACTGGGGAGCTGCACACAGCCCAGTGTAGTCTCTGTGATAGCCCAAAGATGGAAGCACAATGGATCTACTGAGGCACAAACATCTTTTAAACACACCCTGCCCCCTGCGGGCACCTCACGCTTGCACCCAGGCAGTTCATTTCTGCAGCGCACGTGAACGGTCCTTGTGGAGCTGCTACTGATCTGCTCCCTGCCCCAGCACTGCCTTTTGTCCCTGGCTGCCGTGGCTCCTCTGCGTCAGGAGAGACCTTGCTGCCTGCCAGCATGAAGACCCCTACCCTTCAGAGCACCATGGGGACAACAGGAACAAAACCTGGTTCCTTCTGTGTCCCAAATCTGTGCCTCTGTCACAGATATGTTTAGATATCGAATGCTTTGCAGGACAGGAACTCACCCACTCTCCTTGGGGAGACTCCTCTCTCCTGTGGGGTGACTGAGCCCATTGAGGTTGTCTCTCCTAACCTGCACTCTGGCTCTTTGAGGTTAGGGTTAGGGTAGGATCACTGTGCTGGGCTCCTGCAACAGCACATTTCACTGGGTTTTATGGACATCCCTCCAAAATGACCCAAAGGGCAAAAATAATCACTCAGCTGCACACGTATAGCAAGAAAAACCATGGATGGAGAGGTGTCACTTGCAAAAGGGAGAATGGTTGCACCTGGTTGGGCTGTTCAGTAGCACAAGTCCTTCTGCACCTTGGGTCACTCCCCTGCTTGCTGTGAAAATAGTTTCCTTCCCTCCAATAAAGTATTTTGGATGCACTTGGATCTTTCTGAGGCTGCTGCATCATCAACGATTTTAAATGCAAAGATGCTGGATGAACTGAATCATCCCCAGCTCATGAATGACACCCTTGTTCATCTGCCTGGAGATGGGCAGCAGCTAAGAAAGAGCTTTCTCATGCAATCCTGCAGTTTGCCAGCGCTGAGCATCGGTACCCAGTACACACCACTGTGACCAGCAAATTACCAGTGGAAATTTTCCTTGTCAAGCACGGAGAGATGCTCCATGTCAAAGGGAGAAAGGAAGTCTCCTGGTGTGCCAAGCAGGAGCAGCAACACTTGTGCTAAGGGGCTCTCTGGGGTGTTTCTGGGGTTTTCTGGCTGAATTACGTCTCCGTTCCATAGGTTGTGTTTCCACAAACAACCTGGATGTCCTGGGAGCACAGAGCTGGATGAAGAGATTTGTGCAGTATCCCCATGCTGATTCACACACACCTTTCCCTGGTGGTCTTAAGTAAAGGTGTAAAGAAGAGGATTTTGCAGGGAGTGGAAAAAAAGGGAAAGTTAGAAGCTGGAGACAAACTGGGACATTATAGGGCGATTAATAAGAAATAAACCGCTAAGTCATCTGAGCACAGGACTTGGGCATCAGAGACTCTCTCACAGAGGGACCAACTTGCTAAAGTCCAAGGAACAGTTTGGGAAGCTTTCTAACCGAACACCGTGCGGGAGCTGGCGACCCAGTTTTGACACCGGATAACCTGCTCCGAGAGCACCGTGCCGAAACCCCGACATCCCCCCCAGCGCTCCTGTGTGAGCTCACACACAAACCTTTCTGCCATTAAAAGCATGTGAGAATCAGGGATTTTAAAACCCAATACTAAAGGGATTTTGAGAACTTTAGGGGGGGGCAGGACACAGACACGTTATTTCTTGAAAGGATCCCTTTATAAGCTAAAATTTTATTACACTGTAGCTGCTGGGAGTAAACTGTGAGTGGGGGATTCCAGAGTACTCTGCTCCCTCCACTAGTAATTTATGATTTACTTTTGTAATAACTGAAGCCATAAGGAACTCATTGGATTAAGGAGCCTTATTATTTATGTTGTGGAACAATAATATTTAACTGTATAATCCACATATCCACCCATAGCAACTTTCCCTCCATAGGAAACAGACTACACTGCATAAGTAAAACCCTGGCCGAGGGGAACGCTGCCATCGAATTCCAATAGTGCCCGTGTTCTGCTGTGTATGTTGTAGTTCAAGGTTACTTTTAAAAGCCTGTTATATCATCACCATGGGCAGCAAAACGCAGACACCAGAGACTCAGATAAATATAGACACAGAAACCCCAGCAGCATCACCCCGCATCCCACCACACCACCAGCAACAGGCAGGACAGGTGCCCCAAGAGGGGCTGTCCTGGGGATGGCTGGTGTGGTCCAAAAAAATCACTCACAGGGGATGCAGACAAGTGCCAGCACCCACAAGGTCACAAAAGTGTCATTGGGGGTGGGGGGGGAAGGTGGCCAGTGCTGAGTTAGCAATAGGTATCCCAGTCCCAGTGAGTTGCTCAGCTTTGGTAAGCTTGGAGGAGGAATTACATCCTGGGGTTTTGCAGCTAACGATGGGATTTAGCAGACAGAGGGGCTCCCCGTGGGCTTGGTCCCCAACTGAGCCACTCAGAAACTCCTCCCGATTGAAAGTGATGTCTCCCAGGCCTCTAGATGGCAAAAGATGGGCTATTGTAAGAGCACAAAATTCTCCTGGCAAGACGATCAAAGCAGCCAGGCTGGCTCTCTGAGCGCCACTGTCAAATTCTATCTGTTTGCTGGAACTACATGGCAGCTTTTCCCTTTCCCTGTCCTCTCCCTGTGACAAGGTGAGGCCACTTACTCTGCCAGCTCCTCCAAGCTCCGATACACGTCATCATCATTTTCCGCGGTCTCCTCTGATGGGAAGGGCCTGGAGAAGGAGAGGAACAACAGCGTCAGTGGTGTCTCCCCCTGCGGCCCCAGCTGAACCCAGCCCAGCCCAAGCACCCCGTTGAGCAGAGGGTGTTTCAGAACAAAATATTCATTTCAAATAGTTTTTTTCCTATTGAGGCATTAGCTCCCAAAAGGACACCATCTCAGTTGCTTCCCACAGGCAGCACTGGCACAGCAGGACAAGAAAGCAGGTGGTGAGGCTGGTTCACCACAGGGCACCAATCTGAGCACTGAAGTGAGGAGCTGTATCATCCAACAGCATCTCAGGGACCCTGTGTCTGAGCTGCTGCTCCCCACTGCGCTGGTGCTGCACAAATGACTCAGTAGAAATCTAACTCAAGTCCAGTGTTGGACTCATTGAGACAGAGAAACACCTTTTGCTCTAACTGTGATACAGCTTTTCTACCTGTGAGCTCCTGCCCTGCTTGGCCAAGGCATGGCTGGGACACACCAGGCTGCTTTCCATCAGTGTCTCCACTGCTGCAAGCGGCTGATGCCACCAGAACACATGAATCCTTACAAAACCTCATCTTAACCTTGTGATAGCTGAGAAAAGTTAAAACCCTGGGGATGAGGGAAAGGACAGCAGAAGGGCAAAAGGAAGGGGGAGGAGAAAGCAGATTAAAAGAGAAAGGGAGGGAGTAGGGAGAATACAAGAATTCCTTGGCTCTGAAGTAATAACCAAATAATGTATGAAGGAGATGAAAAATACTGCTTTAATTAAACCCAATGTATTATTGCTGGCATGGGGCCAGGGTGGGCTGTGGCTCTGCTGGGCTGGGTGCACCTTGCGACTGGGGCCGTGTGGGGCTGGGGCTCCCAGCAGGCACCACAAGCCAGAGCAAGAACCTGAGTCCAGGGAACATGGGCTATGGCACATAAGGTCCATCCGTCCAACCCTGTGGGCACCACAGCAACAGCAGCTGGGTGTCCCTGGGCTGAGAGCTGTCTGGGATGGGACGCTGATGCTGAGGGGGAGCAAAGCTGGGCACTCATGAACTTTTAACTGCTTCCAAGTGTAATTTCATCCTCTTCTTTCCTACCCTCCCTGTTTCACGATAGATTGCCTCTCCTGAAAGATTTAATATGCGTCCTGGATAGCCCCTGAATTTGCTATTTTTGGATCCTCTCTCCAACATTAATTTGCCTTCCCTTCCAGGGAAGGTTTCACCCTTCCTGTGGTGAGCAGCTTCAGACCAAGTGTTTTGAAGTAGTGCTCAAACCTGCAGCAAGTTCAATTAAAATCACAACCAGGTGGTAAGCCCAGGAGGGAAAAAAAGGCACGGTGACCCTGGCCACAAAGCAGGACGGTTTCATGCTCCACCAGCTACCACGGCTGCTGTGTCTCTGAGCGAGATGCAAACCCACAGGAGCTGAGGGGCTCCCAAGGTCAGCACGTCCAACCATGCCCACGTTCAAAGCCACAATGTGGGAGGGAGGAAAGCGATGGGTGGGATGAGCAGATGGGGCTGTGTCTGCTCCATGGTCTTGTTGCAAAGCAGGCGGCATTGGGTGATTGTCTCAACACCCCAAAGCCTGGCACAAACAGCTGCCCATGTGTTCAATGAGAGGTACGGGACGACTGTTTTGGAGAGAAGCTTCAAAGCATCAAAGTGCAGCAAGAGACCAGAAGACACCCAGGATCTTCACAAACTGTGCGTGCCTGCATGCGTTTCCTCTCCCCCGACTCCACAAAACAGGACAGGCGTGGGGTACAGCAGGCACTGCCACAGGGCTACACCATCCCAGCACAGCTCCAGCAAGAAGAAATCAGAGGTGACCTCTGTTTAAATACCATTTGTTAAAATAATAATGACTAATAAAAAAAAAAAATCCACCAAAAGGCATGACCTCCTTCCTTTCACATGCATCTTCTGCTCTTAATCTCTGATTATTTCCTTCTCCAGTGCTCACCATGCCAGAAAGAAAGAAGTAAAAGAGCCATAGAGAGTATTAAAATCACAAGCACATACTTCCAACCATAAATCTGGGCTTGAGGTGTAATCAGTTCCTGTGATAAACCCCTCTACCTAAGACAAGGAGACAGCAAAGAGAGAAAAATGTTTTCTAATGAGAATTTCGTGGAGACGGCAGCTCTGTCAGCCCTCCCTGCTTCACCTTGACCATGGGCAAAGCACCAGAGTGAAAGTCAGGGCAGGGGAGGAATTAATAACCTGTATCTCTACAATAGCAGATAATGGCCAAAGAAAGATGCACAGAATGCAATTAGAAGGAAAGTCACACCGAGGAGAGGATTATGGAATGGACCATCTAAAACCTGGAGCTGTAGGACAGCTTTTTGGAGAGAGCTTTGGGCTTGCACTTTGTTTGTGCCTCTCTCCCCAGCTGCCCATGCCACAAGAGGCTCTGGAGAGGCAGAAACCCTGGAAGTCGAGGGGTCCAAGTGCTACTGATTCCCTGGGAAATTCTTTACAGATCCCCAGACTTCATACATGGCATTAAATGTTATAGCTGGGAATGCTCAACCAGTAAAGTTATTTTGGAGTCCACCGAAACACAACAGGTTTGCAGATCCCAGTTCATTCAAATTCATTTGAAAACATCTCTTATTTAGTATCATTAGCTAAGAACTAGACTTTGTTTTTCACTCCACCATCATGAAAGACCACCTGCTGAGCCACTTATCCCAGACCTGGCTGCAGCAAGCCCAGTCCCTCTCAGATGAAGAGCAAAAGCCCCAGCAACATCAAACAACACTGGAACAGGCTCTCAGAGATAATAAATCTCCCAAAGTAGACTTCTTCACAGACTATCCCCACAGCATTCACTGCATCACTTCCAGAGATCAAAGTAAAGAATGAAAGCAGGATCAATCCGACGTGTTTGTTATAGACCCTAAAAGAGAAGGAAAGGCCCAAATAATTTGTTATGGAGTTTAGAGAGAGCTTCTCCTCTTGAGGACAAGACTTGGAGCAGGTGATGGCTCTTGACACACGATGCAAAGCACCCCCTTGATCTTTCAAAACATTTTGGCTACTTTCTGGGTGGGAAAGCTTATGCATGCAGGGCACGCAGCACCCTGCCAAGGGAAGGCAGGAGCAGCCCGCAGCCAGAGCACATCACACAGGGGGATAATCAATTAATATTTCACAAAGCACCTAATGCAAAACCCCCTCCCTCGCTCTCAGTGGTCACTCGGGTTGCCCCACGATCCATCCCACGCCGTTTCCTCAGCAATCCTCCTCTGCAGGGAGCAGGCACAGCTCGATGCTCTGCCTGGCTGCTCTCTCCTCTGAATTATTTAACGGGAAAAGCCAGGTAGGCTGCAATTCTAACTGCAATAACCAGAAAGATTTATTTATTTATGAACATATTTCAGCATCTCGGTGCTTTGTCCTAGCAACTGAAGCCAGCTCTTCACCTCCACGATGCCGTCACAGAATACAGAGGGTCAGGGATGGGTCAGCTTTAGTCTGATGATTCTGTACAGTAGCATCTTAGCCTCACATCCTCGTGTGACGGAGCAGGGAGGATCGGGGATGATTTCTTTTCTATATTCCCTGTTTCTATTCTGATTTCTGGGCATCAAACACCAGCCCTGGGAACAGAAAGCCTGGTAAGATGAAGGCAGAGTAGAAATGTCCCACTTGCTGCCCTCCCTCCCAAGGAGCTGTTCCCATCTGAGGCTGCTTAGTGGAGATTTTCTGTTGGGCAAACCTGCAAGGAGGTTTTCACAACTTGTGCAAACACCCTCAGGAGACTAAAGGAGTTGGCTCATTCCTTACTGCAAGTGAGATTCCAGACTCCCCACACCAGCATGGTCGTCTCCTCTCATCTTCTTAAGTCCAGTCTTCACACTGCAACGTTTTAAAAAGCAAGCAGAGTAGGTGACACCCGGGAAACCTGAGCTGCTCCCATCTGCTGCCCCTTCTGCCAGGGATTTCTTCACAAATGGAAATGACCAGAGCCTCAAGCTGCTGCAAAGGAGCTTCTGCAGCTCTGCTGGGATGGACTGGGCTGTGTCAAGCCTTCCTGGCTCAGGATCCAGCAGAAAACACACTTCCATAGCATGGTGTCTGCAAACTGTAACTACACCTTGCAGTAACTCAGAGCCCAAGGCCGGTTGTGCAGATCCTCCCAAAAAGCCAGTTTTGAAGAAAGTGTCATGACAATATGAGGAAAACCCACGGGAAGCTGTGGTTTCACCAAGATTTTGGACTTCAAGGCTGTGTTTTCGTGCGAGTTTGGGTGGGGGGTTAGCAGCCGGCTTTGGCTCCTGTGCTTCCAGACGAGTCCATCTGTCCCACTGCTGAGGTTTAATGCTGCTTCAATCTCAAAATATATTTCCCCAGGGGAAATGCTCAGAGCTTGGCTGTTCATAGCACATCATTTTGACAGTTCCAACCGTCCCCCTTTCTTCTTTCCTCCTCTTTTTCTCCAGGAGGACCAGTGACTCCCTGAGCATGGGATCACCCCATCCCTGTCCCCCTTCAGCCATCAGTTCTGGTACCTTGGAGCTGTAGCAGGTCCCCTGGGCAGGTCGTCATGAGCACAGCACTCCTGGAGCCATCCAAAGAAAACCATGTGGTTTTACAAGACATTCACACGCAACCGAAAATGCATTCATCATCGGCTTTGGGGGGATTAGACGGATTAAAGCAGCATTTAATTTACTGATGTTCCAAAAGGTGTCTGAGCTGACCAGGGACGAGAAAAGAGGTGGTCTGGAGCTGCCTCTCCAGCCCCACTCTTGACCTGGGCAGCACCTCCACATTTTGGTTCCCATCTGTGAGAGGGGAACAGTGTCAGGGAATGATTTTGGTAAAGTGCTGCGAGCCGGATGAAAACCACACTACGAATGCCCAAGAGCCATTTTTTATAAAGCAGAATGGAATCAATTCTCTCCCTGCAGAACAAGACACATTGGAGCATACCAAAAGCTGCTGAATTTAATTAAAATCACACTATTGTGTTACATTACTCATCTCTGGAAAGAAGCACTTCAATGCTGTGCCAAATTTTAAACACGTCCTCTGAAAAATTATCATTTGCTTTTATTTGTGGTCTGGAACTTGCAAAAATTCTCACAAGATGAATTCTGATCGAAATGCAGAGGGGGAACAGCAAAGCTCCATCACCAGCTAACGCAAAGATGATGATTTTGCAGGAGAGCACTTGGGAGCGTTTAGTGCAGCACGCTGCACGGAGCCCAAGGGTTAGCTGCATGCTCTGCTTTATCTTTAGCTCAAATCTGAACCGAGTATTTCTGGAGACTAGGCGACAAGAAAAATAACAGCTTGGGTAATTTTATGTTTTGACACATTAACGCATTCTATAAAAACTCTCGTGTACCAATGTTTTGCTCAAGAATGAGTTTGTCTTCACTTCAGCTCCATGCTGATGATAACAGATAGATAAAATCAAAATAAAATCCAGAAACAGCTTTCTCAAAAAGGGAAAAAAAAAATACAAAACAACCAAAATGAACCACAAACCCTCTGGGGTAACAGTACAACCAATCACCAGGAAACATTTCCCACTTGGAAAAAAAAAACCCCAAGATTTTAAATGACCATGGCTGAACATCAATGGGAAGTGTAGTGAGCAGAGCAGGGACATCAGCATCCCTCCCTCCTGGTGGGACATCCCTATGGTCCTGGTTCCACCAGGAATGTGTGAGCAGCAGGTTGGGAAGGAGGGAGGATGCTCGTGTACCTCCCATGCTGGCTTGAAACTTCAGCAGTGCCCTGCTGAGCCCAGCCCTGGGGCAGAGGGTTTGCACCCACTCTGGGGCCAGAGCCCTTAACTAACCCAAGTTCAGGGCACCCTTGCTCTGGACTGATGGCAACGCTCACCCAAGGAGGGCAAAGATAAATCACAGCCAGGACATAAAGACCTGGGACACACCCCTGATATTTTCCAACATCCCCTAAAGGCTCTGCAATTGCCCAACTTTGGAAAATACTCTGTCAAAACAAAAATCTTGAAACACACATTTTAAACTTAGAATCATCAAATGGTTTGGGTGGGAAGGGACCTTTAAAGCTCAGCTTGTCCAACCCCCCTGCACTCGGCAGGGACATCTGCAACCAGAGCAGGTTGCTCAGAGCTCTGTCCAACCTCCCCTGGAATGGTGCAGCGACCACCTCTCTGGGCAACCTGGGCCAGGCTCTCACCACCAGCAGTGTCAACAATTTCTTATGTTTATCTCCCCTCTTTCAGTTAAAAACCATCAGCCTTGTCCTGTCACAACAGGTCCTGCTAAAAGTCTGTCCCCATCTTTTTGACAGCCCCCTCGAACTCCTGAAAGGCCACAATAAGGTGTCCCTGAAGCAAAGCAGCACAAGGAAATCTTTCAGTATTCCGAGCAGCACTTTCTCAGCTGTACCTGAGCAGCTGCAAATCCTACAAAACACGCCAATAAAAACAAACAACTGCCTAACTCTGTACTTCTGGCTGCTCCCAGCCCAGTGCCAGCACCGCTGCCTGTTGGCACCAAAGCACAACCAGCACGTCCCAGCCAAGCAGGCTCCTACTGTGCAACATAAACCAGACCACCTGGGCTGAGCAGCACGTT
Source organism: Megaceryle maxima (assembly GCA_024605025.1). Classification (NCBI taxonomy): domain Eukaryota; kingdom Metazoa; phylum Chordata; class Aves; order Coraciiformes; family Cerylidae; genus Megaceryle; species Megaceryle maxima. The sequence continues at coordinate 27,153 of JANHGN010014190.1, forward strand.
CTGTGCTTCACAAGGCATCAAAAGATGTGTGCTTCCCCCTCTGTGGTGGGCTACAGAGAGGGGGTTTGTCCCAGAGCACCTGAGCACACCCCTGTGGGCACAGCCCATGGTGGTACCTCCAGCCCTGAGCCCTTTCTGTCCCCCTGCTCCAGGAGCAGCCAAGCCTGAAGCCATTCCCCGTACTTGAGGCAGGGACTGTGTTTCAGAGAGACCTTTCCAGCACCTTTGCACCAACCCTGCACAGGAGAGGAAACTGTTTATACCTCGCTGTTGCACCCAAAGGTGAGATGGGGTGAGGGTGGCCAGTGACACAAGACGGAGCCCCAACAGATACACTACGTGGGCAAAGTTGATGAGCAATAGCAAGGCAGGTGCACCCCAAAACCCAGCAAGTCCCACATGTGACTACCAAGCAGAGCTGTGCACATCAGAACTGTATGTTCATTATGCAAAGCTGCTGGTGGGGAGGGGGCAAGAGAAGCTGCCTTTGCTTTTATTAGCAGATGCTTACGGGGTGACCTCAGCATCTCCCAAGCCTACAAAGCAGCCGCACAGAAAAACATATCAATGATATTTTTCATACTCTCTTAGAAGCAAGTCTGTGAGGATACATACTTGCCAAAATAAACGTGTTAAAAAGGTTTTTAGCTGGAAAGAAAGTGCTTTTAGCCAAGGATCCTGCTTACTGACAAAGGCAGAAGCTTTATGGTCACTCCTAAAGAAGGTCTGCCCACGTCACAGGAAACTATCTCTCCTCAGCTCCCCACTTGAGAGATCTGCGGCTGAACCTCTGTGGATTTGTGCTGGTCAGGACTGGTGGTCAGTCCCAGACTCCCTGGAGCACAGGAGCACAGCACACTGCACAGCAACCCTACTGGTTTCCAGTCACAGATCCCTTCCCCAGCCTTCTACAGCCATTCTACAGCCACATCTACAGTGAGCACAACAGACACACAACGCCAGTAAAAAATACAACGGGCAGATTGCAATTTGAGAGAGCACACTGTCGGTGAATAAAAGTCCTCATAAAATCAGCCTTACAGGAGAAGAGGTCCCATAACCACCTCCTCACCAGAAGACATTCTGTGACTTAATTATTAGTGACTTTAATCTCTTGCCATTTTCACACATGGCCAGATCCACCTCCTGTGTTGAGTTCCCACTCCCAGGGGCAGGGGGACCACAGCCCAGCTATGATCAGCATGAAGCCTCCATCATGCTGGAGAGTCTTTCCAAATCCCACTACAGACTTCCCCTTACCTCCTGTCTCTCCTCCAGGAACAGCTCCTTGACCAGAGACACCAGGGCTTGTGCCACCACACCTTTTACAGGAAGTGGGTTTGCTGGCAGGATCACAACAGCTCCTTTACAGGGTCACCCCCACCACAAACATAAGGGCACCACCCCCACTGTAGTGGGGCTCAGTCAGTCAGGAAAATGGGTTAAAGCCATGAAAACTGGACAAAACTCTCAGTTTAATTCTGAACTGGTGGAGGGTAGCCAGGGGCTTGGGGGCAGGCATCAGCACCAGTGCCAGCCCCCACCATGGAGAGCCAGGAGGGTTCCTCTCCTCCGCTGACATGTCCAACCTCCAGTAAGTGAAACAGCTCATCCCAGCTCCTAAGGGACTTCCAGGCCACTCAAGGCATCCAAAGTACCCATCACCTCTTGAAGATATCCAACCTGCCCTGCAGCCACAGGCAGCTCCCAGCCACCAGCTTACCCCCAACGCCCAGCAACTGCTGTCACCTCAGGGCATACAACATGCAGAGGTTAAATGCCAAGAAAATCAGCATTTTGGGCTTGTATTTATTTATTTGTTGAAGTGCAAAATCAGCCTCAGCCCAGAGATGGGCTGTGTTTGCCTGAAGGCACAACTACTGTCACTTATTCTTCTGAACAGCTGTCCCCAGACACCACCGACCTGAGGGGGTCCTGCCTTGGTGGGGAAAACACAACCCTCACCTTCTCCTTCCCTCCACCACCAGCCAAAGCACTGCTGCTGCTCCTCTTGGCACACAGGATTCACCCCTCCTCCCCCTTCACAAATGTTTTTAAATCTATCTTATTAACTGTGGTGCCTTCTGAAGGAAGTCACTTAGAGGTTCAGTTCATATATAAAGGATTTACTTAGATTAAGGGCCTCAGTAAAAGGCCTTTGAACATGCTCACCCCTTCCCCTTTTCAGATGGCTTCACTGTGCACACATTAAAAATGCATGCAGGCAGCCCGAGCCAATATTCCTTAACCTCCTGCTTTGCTTGCAAAACTCTGCTTCCAGGAAAAACACGTATCTTGGGGAGATGAAAAAACATGTGTCCCCTCCGCTCCCAGCTCACGTTCAGCCCGTGGAGCTCGCTCACACAAGGTGGATGATGGCTGGAGCCCAGAGGATACTGGGGATGTACCACGGGTGGGGGAGAACTGCCAGGAAAGTCTTATGGGAAAAAAAAAAAGCTTTAGGAAAAAAAAAAAAAAAATCATGGTTTATTAGGATCTGCAACAAGAAGTCCTGTTGTCCTCCAGAGAGTTGAGTTTGCTTGAGAAAACTCAGAAAGGGAATGAAAACTGATGCTCTAGAGGACAGGAGAAACATTGCACAGTGCCCCTGTACAACCATGCTGCTTCTATCTGCTGCAAGATCCTCCCACCCGACTGGGAAGCATTTAGTGCCAGTCACCGTGAGAAATGGCATAATGGGCTTCATGGGCCATCAGTTGGGTCTGCAGTGGAAAGTCCCGGCTGTAAAAGAAAGGCTCCTTGTTCAGAGACAGCCACGGATGGGCAAGGAACACGGTGGTAACTTCTTGCTGGGAGTGTTGACAGTCCTCCAGACAGATGGAGGAAGGATGAGAAACAATAACCGTTAAAAAATATCCCCTCTCCTTAGCTGATGGGTGATGCTACACAGTGGGGATCTTGTCTTGTCCCCACACACAGCCTGTAAACCAACGGACAGATGAAAGCCCCTGGAAAAGGGTATTATCATGTTACTGTAGATCCTGTGCTCCCAAACAAGATCAAAAGGCAGAGCTGGCCACTGGCAGGTCTGTCTCCAACAAGCCAGGTGAACAAAGGCATTTCTCACCTCCCCACTTCAGAGAGGGGAAAGTCAGACACAAAAACCAAGGGATTTGCCCAAGGCCAGGTTCAGCATCTGGTGCAGAGCCAAGATCTGACCGCAGTTTCATGCGTCCGCTTTCCCTTCAGTGTTTTATCCACAAAAGCATCTTTCCTCTGAACACCTTAAAGATGGAAATGGTGCCTTTTTTTTTTTCTAGGAGGCACCAAAAAGCCTCTTACAGTCGAGGGGCTTGTTATGCACAGGGCACTACCCAAAAACTAACCCAGCACAGCCGTGGTGGTCCTTCCAACTACACGCGTCTTTAGCTTGCTCAAACAGCCTCATGAAAGACAGGAATCTATTCCTGCAATCATCTATTGCCTGATAGGGGTGACACTGTTTTCTGCAGGACTTGTGAAACCTGTAACTGCAGGACTGGAGCAGAGCAGGAGGAGGAAAGATGCAGCTGGGGCTGTAATTGCAGCTGCCACAGATGAAGCTCAGCCCCAGCGCCGTGCTACAAACACAACACCACATCCAAGATCACTTCTTGCCATGTTTTGCTGCTTGTAGCTTGTTTCTTGGACAAACTGTTGTGTCATCTCAACATAGCTAGCCTGATAGCTATCTGATTTACTCTGTGAAACGAGGTTTCTCCAGCAAGGTTCATGTATTCAGAAATTGTTAGACAGATTTTTTTTTTCCTCCACTGAATAGTAAGATTTTTTTTTTTTTTCCCCCTGCATACTACGAAACTTATTTAAGGACGTATAATAGGCTTGAAGATTTATTTCATTCTTAATTTGCCTGATCCCGATTCTTAAACCCCAAAATAGGGGTTGGAGCAGAGCCACATTCACGCTATGGGGCTGAGGACCACGCAATCCATCCATCATCCCACCTGCTCAGGATTTTACCATCAGTTAACCAACAAGACTTTTCCCCTTTATTTCAATGGCAGCATCTTCACTGGGGGAAGGAAGGGCAGGGACCCCAGTCATGACCAGGAGGCCCCAGTGAGCTGAGGGGGAGTGGTGTCCAACATGGCCAGTCCCTCTGGGGAGCCAGAGCCGCTGCTGTTCCCACAGATTCAATTAATTCATCTGATACTAGTTTCTGTCATTGAGACTTTTGTGATGGTGTAGCAAAAAAATCATCTAATTAAAAGGAAAAAAATGGGCAGCAATGGACAAAGTGAGGGCTCTCTGGCTGCAGGGGACTGTGGTGATGGGGAGGGACACTCCCAGGAGGATATTTCCCAGCTAACAGAGTGACAGCATTTTCTGTTCTTGCAGAGCTGGCAATGGGGAGGAGGAGCAGGGTTAATATGCAGGAAAAACAGAGTTAGAAACAAAGACCCACTAAGCTCTGTGCTATTCTTATGTAATTATGGTGCCAAAGGCTTCCAAGATAAGGGATTTTAGTGGGAACAGAATGAGAAAAAGCCACACATCCACAAGAATAGCAAAGCCTCCCTGCCCCTGGCTCCCAACCCATCCCTGGCAGTGGGAGACCTCAACAGAAACACCATGATTCATCCAAAGCCTTCCCAGAGGCTGGCCAGCTCATTCATCCTCTGAAGTGACAGCAGGACCTCCTTGCCTGGGATGACACATGGCAGCCTCCTCCAGCAGATGCCCAAGACCTAAGCCCAGCCCTTGCGCACGTGGCTTCTCCCTGCCTCCAAAGCCTTGGATGCTCTTTTTCCCTTAAAGTAATAACCCCTGAAGGCTTCTCCAGGACTCAGAGTTATCCTTAATAATAACCAGTCCTTAACTTACAGCATATCCCTATTCCTCAAACCTTCAGTGCCCTCAATCTCCACCCAGTCCTGGTGGTACCTGTCAGATTTGTGTTTAACAGGTGGGAAGGCTCTGAGTTTGTTTTACACATGGAAAGCTGTTCCCCTCTCCAGCACTATCAGTGTGGTTAAGGCAGTGAAAAGAAGTTCAAGCAGTGGAAAAGGGGTGGGGGGTGGGGGGTAAGGGCAGCAGGGGCCTCATCCAGCCCATGTCCCCACATTCTGGCTGTGGCTGGGCTGGCCCCAGAATACATCCACAGACCAATACCACCCTACACCCTGACCAGAGTAGCAGCAAGACACATTCTGAGGAGAAAAGCAAATGTTTTTAGCTGTGAAAGGAAAAAAAACCACACCCAAAACCAACCAACCAAAAAAAGCCACATAACCCAAAAAACACCCCCAAAATGGAGCAAAGGTACTTCACCAATTGCAAACCCATTTGGCAGGGAATCAAGCAAAGACCAGGATTAACAGCTCTGCTTTACAGGGCTGTCTGCTGGTTTTAATTCCTTCTCCATTGCTCCTTCAATTCACAGAGGATCAGCAGCCCCAGCAGCCCACCCTGCGTACCAGGGCCAGGTTACTTACTAACCCTCATCACCCACTCAGCACTGATCATAGAATCAGAATTGTTTTGGTTGGAAGAGACCTTTAAGATCAAGTCCAACCCTTTACCCAGCACTGCCAGGTCACCACTAAACCATGTCCCTCAGCACCACATCTACACAGCTTTTAAATATCTCTAAGGTCTTGCCTTTGTCAAAGCCAGGAAGAAATTTCCCAGCTGTTAGTGACTGAAAAGCCTCCTGGGCACTTCTGCACAGACCAGGGAATGAGGCAGCTGCTGGTGGAGGGACAGCGAGGTGACACCACAGCTCCATGGGCTGGGCAAAATGGATGGGCATTGCTGGCATCCCAGTCCTCAGCTGCTCAGCCTCTGAAGAGAGGACCAGAGCAAAAGGTGCACCAAGAGATGCTAAACCCACCTCTCTACCCTCCCCCAGCAGGCATATTACACACAACTCCTGGCATTTTCACTTACTTTAGTTGTAAACTACTCCTGAGCAGCTAAGGTGCTGTTATAAGCACCTGGCCTACATCCCACAGCATCCTTGATTTCTGTTTAACCCTAATATGTGTAGCTTCTACAAAGTCTGATGTGATTAAATACTTGGAATATGGACAGAGAAAGAGAGAAACATTATTTAAAGCATGATATTGAAAGGATCTTACCTAATTCCTTTGGTTTGAGCAATACTGTGGAAAGAGAGCCTGGATACAGCAGAAATCACCTGGAAATGAGAAGAAAAAGATGCTGGTGAAGTGCTTACCAAAGACAGAGGAAAGTTTGGGGGGAACTCAAGGTATTTGGACCTGAACACCCACTGAAATGGAGGTGCTCTGGTCCCCAGCATCAGTGCCACAGAACATCACCATCAAGGCTTGGGGGACACTGTTACTGCAAACCCTGCTGTTGGTTTTACCACTGAGCATGAACCATCAGCTCTAAAGATATCCATCCAACAGCATCATCTGAGGAAACTCCATCCTGGTGCTCACATCACAGCTCAAGAACGAGAGGTTTTGTACAACGTGGAAAATCATTTAAAAACAAAACAAAACACAAACAAAAAAAAAAGCAAACAAAAAACCACAAACCAACAACAAAATCAACCAAACCTCTTTGTATTTTATTGCAAAAGATTTCTAACTCCTTTTATCTCTCCCTACACAAAATGATCTTATTGAGGCAAACTTGCCAAGACTGAATGGCTTTGACTTCTTGCATTTCAGTAAAGATGCATCATACTTTTGTCAGAGGTGAGTGCAAACCATCACTCTTTTCTGGCAGGAAACAGCCAGAAGTGACTCAACAACCAAATATTTTCATCAACATCACCATCAGGAACAGGGAAGCCACCAGCTTTTTCTGGAAACTCCCATTTTTGATGGAGGCTGCAATTGCTGTGCAGAGTTTTTCAGTGAAGACAAAGAATGGTTGTAGTTCCTTATAGATACAAACCATGTTTTACTCTTGCTTATATGAATCATTTCAAAGCTAGACTGAAAAAACAAATCTATTATTTTTGGACTGGTTTCCCATCCACTGGAATGAATGGAAATGCCTGCATCCAGGGCACAGATGAAGGACTTTTTGAGACGTCCCTGCTGCTCAGGGCTCTCTTCCAGGCACACAAACCCCAACACTGTGGGGGCTGTGACTGAGGGATGCTCCCTGCCTTGTTAAGCCACCTTCAGATCAGCCACCCAGGGGAGCATGCAGCCTAAATAAGTACCTAACTTCTCTCCTGGGATTCCCCTTGGTACCTGAAGCCTCTCTCCCTCCCATGTTATTATCCCAGAACGTCAGAGTGATATCCTGGACCCAACACACAAATCCTTCCTGTTGCACAGTCAAGCACCAGGTTGGTTTTGGTGGGATGCACACATGGCTCCCTGAGCCTGAGCTCCTCCTCCTTCACCAGATCCTGCTCCAAATCCTGTCTCCTCCATTCTTTAGCAGCCTTCATCCCTCTAATTTGTCTTTTACCATTGCCATGAATTCCAGCCCAGCTTTTGGCCAACGGTGCCCCACGCGTGGACCCGAAGCTGGGGCAGCAACAAAGGAGCTGCCACAGTTTGGCATTTAGCAGTTTACTTCCACATGGAGAACAGAGATGCTGAATTATTCAACAAGGCCATCAAGACTCTGTATGTCAAAACTTGGCCAAGTTTTCCCTGGTATAAAATGTCACTAGTGGGATTTCAACGCAGAAAGGAGCTCCAGAGCAAAAGGGAATTTTCCTCACATCTCAGATGTTTTATTGATCCCCTGCAATACTTCCAGAAAAAAAGGGCTTTACCCAAGCATCCTTCCACATCTTTTTTTTTCTGAGATGTTGCCTCTGACATTTCTTCCTAAGCAGAGGATGTGGATAAAGGATTATTTTAATTTGGTAAAGTATTACTTCTGGTACTGTTGTCATGAGGGTATTTTGGCCTTTTTCTCACTCTCGAGAGCCCACCTGAATAGCCACCAGACCACCACCCCCAGGGGATGATGGGGATGCCTTGGAGCCACTGATCACACACCATAATTACTGTGAAACTAGAAGAGACACTTAACTTTCTCAAGCAGAAATTCAGTGCCATGAACACAAAATGCAGTAAAGTTCCTCATTTTACTGTAATGTAACAAAAAAGCAGCACATAGAATGGTTGGTTGATTCTGAAGAGGTGCTTCAGCTACATGCTCTCCTGCCAGCAAGCTGCAAGCTCCCAGTGCCAGCTGCTGAGATTCCCACCTCCATTTCAGGGAGGTGTTAAGCAAACCTGGATCTCCGAGTCCCTCTCACACCCCTTTCCTCTGGCCAGTCTCTCGTTTGCTCTGGCTTTGAGAAGCATCAAGCAAAGCCTTGGCTTCTGGTAACATCAGGCTTCAAGGAGTCAACCTGCTCCAGAGAAACCCAAAGGGGCTGAACCCCCTTGGAAGGAGAAGGCAGCCTGTGAGCTCCACATGAACCACGTCCCTCCCAGCACGCTGACATTTCAATCTGCCTTTTAAAACAAGGTTGGTTTTGCCTTCAAGAAATGACACGAATCCAAGAAATCAGTTCCTACTCCCCACATTCACCACAGCTTAAAACACCCTCTCCAGGCATGTTATCAAATTTACAGTGTGCTTCAGTCTCCCCCCCTACTAAAATCCTCCCCAGTTTGGGAGAGGAGGTGGCACTGAGCTCATTAGCACCCAGGGCTTGTCAGGGCAGAGCCGTGGCACAGAGCATCGCCGCCAGCGAGCGGTACCTGCGAACGCCACGCTCAAACCGGAGAGCCCGCTGGCACCCCCAGCCCTGCTCCACAGGGTTTAAAATAGTCCAAGGGAAGTCCTAGACTGACTGAATGAGTCTGTTCTGTGCTCTATTATTAGACTTCTAAAGTAAAAAAAAAAAAAAAAAAAATCAGTTTCTGAATCAGACTGTTCTACCGCAGGGTTTGACTTCCAGGGAAATTTAAGAGAAAAGCGCACTGTTCTCTACGCCAACAATTTTTGCTTTGTTCTTTTATGAAAAGCCCCAAGTGCTGAACATCCTGGCACATCAAAGCTCGGGACCTGGTTCCAGTGACGAGCCAGCACGCACAGACACGCTTGCCTGTGCTGAGGCTCCCAAATCGATGCTCAGGTACATAAGCAAAGCGACCCACTTTGAGGGAATGGGTACAAAGAGCCTCCACAAAGCTTGGCACCTCTGAAATTAAGACTGAATGGTAACAATCCCAGTATCAGGGAGTATTTTCCCAATGGCATCTCCTGTGAAGGCAGTAGCCAAGAGCAAGAAAAGCAACCCCAGCTCCTCTTACAGCTCCTGTGCTCCTGCCCAGTCAGGGAAGTGCTTAAGCATGCATTTAAGGATAAATAATCCTCTCAATTTCAAAAGGATTAAACAACATTCTTCAAAGTAAGTCAGTCCTTAAGTATTTGCTAAACTGTGTCTCAATTTCCCTGTAAAGCAGCTTCTTATTTGCAGAGAAACCCAGCAATATTTCCTGCCACTCTGCTCTCATTTAGGTCAGGATCCGTGTTAGGAGCCCACGCAGCACTTGGCACGAGGGGTCCCTGATCTCATCCAAAGCTTTTCAACACTTCTGCAATACAAGGACATGGTAAAACAACTGATACAGATATAACACTAAGTGGAGGTATAGATCACTGGTTATTTATAACTCCCCTTTCTTTTATGGCAGCCTGGAAATGCAGATGCTTTTGTTTCCCAAGGCAGATGGTGTAACCAAAAAAGATTTCTTGCCATGGGGTACCAGTTCCCTTCAGATTTACTCTTATTATTTCATAAGCTCAGATCTTTTAAGTTTCCCCATATTAAAACTAACCCACTGTTCAAAACTGGGAAGCCTGTAGAACTGAGGCTGCTGCATCCTCAAGGGTTCCTGGAAGACCAAGAGCTCTCAAAAGTGCTAGTCCCTTGAACCACCCTCAAAAAACCCACAATGACCAAATCAGCATCAGGCCAAGTGCCACTGCCCCAGGTCACTCAGTGGGGTAGTGGTGGGAGCTACCCCAGTCCCAACCTGGGGCAGAGGTGTCCCAAAGGGAAGCACCCTGCTCAGCACTGGCAGACCAGAGGGTCAGTGAAGGCATTTGAACGTGTGGCTTGGGAAAACTACTTTTACCTGTGTGTTTGTCTTCTGGGAAAAGAGCTGTGGGCTTAAACAGCAGGGGTTTATACAGATGATTATTAATTATTCTTAATTCATCACCCACTTCTCAGTGTAATTTCCTCCAAGAAAACTGCATTCAGCATGCAAACATTACCATAAAAAGCTCTATATAAACATCTGCTGACAATGAGATGCCAGACCCCACAACCTCTCTGGGCAGCCTGAGCCAGGCTCTGGCATCCTCACAAGAAAGAAGTTTCTCCTCCAGTTCAGATGGAACCTCCCGGGTTCCAGTTTGTGCCCATTGCCTCTTGTCCTGTCACTGGGCACCACTGACAGTAAAATCCACCACTTTCTTCTTCCTTACTGCTGGCACTTCATTTTAGAAATTACAAATTTCAAAACAAACTAAAGCAAAACAAAAACTAAATTTTTAGGCTTACTGCTCTTCTACTTCCTCCAGCATTGTTTATTGCTGATGGTATCTCTGCACATCTAGAAAACTCCCAAATAAACTCCCTCCTTACTTGAGAAAAAACAAACAAACAAACAAGAAACCAAAGAAAAACACAAAAAGTGACCCAGCTGGGCTGGAGAACACTTTGCATAGGAGGAACTCCCCAGCTCTCTGCACTCCATGGGCTTGCAGAGCCCAAGCGAGCTGCCGGGTTACAGCCAGGCTCCAGCCTAGGCCCAGCCCCAGCAAGGGTGTGAGTTCCCAGAACAAATAAATATTTGCTTCTAAGCAAATCAGGAGGTCTGTACAAGAGCAATAAGTCTGGGCAGAGACTTCAGTGTTGCCACCTCTGCATGTACCCTTCTGAGGGAGGAGGTGGTTTCAGAGCCTGAAATTATAGGGAGTAATTTTCTGGTCACCCCTAAATGCAAAAAGGGCGAAAGAAATCATCAGGCCACACATCCCCAACTTCTGTGTGGGTAGAAACCTGACTGCAAATTCAGAGACAAGATGGTTAAATTATTTCTGAGTTGGATAAAGGCACCTAAGAGTAAAAACAGTGATGTGAAGAGTCCCAGGGACAAGGCTGCTAAATGAAAAGCAGCCATGAGAGCAAACAGGATTTGATCCAGCTCCCTCCAGTTTGTGGTGCTGGATTAACCTGCATTTTCTCCCACTGTTGCACACACCAGTGACCAGTCAGCTCACGTTTGCTGCTCTTCACCCACTGAGGAGCATCCCTGCCCAGCCAGGGCATTGCCCAGCACTTTCCACCCAGCTGCACACAGGGCTGTGCACAGCCAGGATCTGGTATTTGCAAACCAAAGTGTCACCAGCAGTTTCCAACCTCACCCATTTGCATGTGCCTCTCCCACGATTCATACCTCAGCTAGCCCAGCCCTGGAAAGTCAGCTTAGCCAAACTCTGAGCCTGAAAGCCAACCCAAAACACAACCCGATTGTTCTGCATCAATTATTTGTGCTCCGCATGTGCTGTTGCCTGGTGCATAAACCTGCAAGAGATTATAGCACGTGTGCAGTGAGCACAGCAAACATTAAACCTACAGCTGCCTTCCAGCCCTCTCCCTGGGCACCAGGGCTGCTGCCACTTCAGCATCCCACAGATGTTGCTGGGAATTCCTTAAATCAACATCTCCTGCTGCAATCCAAGAGCAGCATCGCTGTACGTGGCTATGGCAGGAGAGCAGCAGCCCCTGGCCAGGCAGAAGGAAATCAGACTGAAGTGATTTATTTCCTTAGGATGCCAAGGTGGGCAGAGCCCCATTACAGCATCGAATCAGTTTGATTTTTCCTACAGCCAGCGCTCTCCTCTCAGTTGGCTGCTGAGGATGAAGGTTACTAAATAATAATCCATTTCGACAAGTGGCTTGAGCCATTCCAGTGCCTGCCTGGACAGCTTCCCCCACGGCTTCCTCTCAGAGCACCCGCTTTGCCCCTTGTCCCCACTCACACCGGGCTGAAAGGTGACATGCCAGGAACCCCTTGTCCCCACTCACACCGGGCTGAAAGGCGACATGCCAGGAACCCCTTGTCCCCACTCACACCGGGCTGAAAGGCGACATGCCAGGAACACGTGGTGTCTGCTGGCAGGGAGCACCTGCCTGGAGAGGTGCCAGCCGACCGCATTTCAGCCGATACACATCTGATAAAGACCTGAAATCAAAGCCAAGGAAGTTCTCTCGTGACGGTGTGTTCAGGTGTCTCTCCCCGTATTTCACCACAAGGATCAAGCAACAGATGGGGAACTCTGTGATGGTAAAGCCTTCTTCCTCCCCCAAACACCCATGACTGCCGCTCCCTTCTGATTTACTGCAACAGCAGCAAGTTGTCACACTGCTGTGGAGCTGCAGATGAGCTTTAGAGCACCCATCAAATCACAGGAGATGGAAGAACCAGAACCAAACCAAAACCTGTTTGCCAGGGCAGTGGGGGAACAACAGATCTGCTCAGCTTCCAGCACCCCTCAGGGTTTGCTGCTCCCTTGGCCTCAAAGATGCGTGTGCAGCATGAAGTGTTGTTCTCAGGGAACTAGAAGATATCATCCTAAAGTCCAAACAGTGGTTTGGTGGGGAGCTGGCATGGGATGCTGGGACCGTGTGCCTCACCAGGGCAGCACTGCTGGAGTGGACTTCCAACCTGCAAACCGGACGCAAGAAAACCAGGTACAAGCTGGATTTTGCTTCTGAATTTCATCAAGGAAGGCTGGATGTACACACTGCTTTCCTTTCTAAAGGGATCCTTGGTCATGGAAGTAGCAAAGAGTTAAAATAATCTCAAGTGAACATCTGACACAGATTGTCCCTGAGACCTCTTAGCCACAGTGTCAGGCTGCATTATGGTTACTGCCATGTTGGAGGGACAAGCGATTACACCTCTCAAGATAATGAGGTTAAGCCCTCCAACGAGGGCCCATTGTCAGAGACACTTTTCAGGCGAAAGCATCTTCACCAAAAGCAAAAACTCCTCTGAGAAAGCATGATGAACATGCAAGTTCTGTGTTACTACCCTACAAGGCAGCTGTAGGGACCCTCACAAATCCGTATTTGATAAGCACTGAATTACACTTCTGGATAGTGAGGGTGGGAGCTTGATGCCTTTTAACTCCCTCACTATCCCCAAGGCTTCAAGAGGGTGAAAGAGTCAACGTGGCTGGGGGAGCACCCATACCACCTGCAAGTGCATCCTGAAGCATTACCTGCCCTAACTGCAAACATCACAAAGCCCAGAGATACCTGGGGAGCAAGAGGAGTTGGGCAAAAGCTGGCCTGATGCAGAATGGTCATCCCCAACCAGGGGGGAGAAAATCTGCAAGGAAGCAGTGAGAGAACAAAGGGGAGAATGACAGAATGCTAGGGGCTGGAAGGGACCTCCAAAGATAGATTTCTCTCCTGGCTCCTGTGCTCCCCACAGGCACCACCAGAAACTCTCCAGGGGGAGAAGTTCCTCCTACAGATCAATCTTGGAGAAGCAATGACCTTAGAAAAGAGGAGAGGAACAGGACCCTGGGAAGAAAAAGGAAAGGGGAATTTCTGGACCTGATCTTCAGCTGCTGTAAAATGTCCCTCACTCCCATCTGCTGCTCTACTTTATGGACCAGCCTCTGCCTGTATCAGGGCTCCAGTAACTCAGGATGTTCCCAGGCTCCAGCAGCTCCTCCGCTTCCAGAGCACTGCTGCTGGAAAGCCCCTTAGCTGTGAAGTGCTGCTCTAAGCACCGCTGCCATTACACTCCGTGTGTTGGGCTGGTCTTTTTTAAAACAGGGTTATTAAACCCAGCACTATTTAGCACTAGAACCATGATTTAGCCACATCACACATTGAGAATGCAAACAGCAAAGACACTGCCGATTCCCAGTAGGAACAGGACTTGTATCATTTTAGCACAGTTACTTTGAGCTCTTTGGGGCCAGCATAACATCTGCTGTCATGTCCCCTTACAACAGTGAGCAGTCATTGCCAAACCAGAAATGGCCCCTGACAAGGAAGACTTAGACAAAGACTAACTGGGCTGGAGAGAAAAGCTCTGCCCTGTATCACATCATCACAAGCTTCCCAGATGCACAAACCTCTCCCATTTTTAAGACACTAATCTCTCTCTTCCTATTAGAGAGAAGCTTAGCATTGGAAGGAACATTGTCACATGTCTCTTAGGGGTCCCTAAGCCCTGATGTCTGTGCATAAGGAGGTATCTGTGCTCCTCCATCCCCTTCATGATATGGATATCCCCATCCCACAGCAAACACAGCGAGACAGGACCAAAGCAGGTCAGGATCCCTCACCTCCCCTGGACACAGAGATGATGCAAAGGCAACAGAGAGCAGAAGCAAAGCCATTCAACACACAGAAGCACCAAGAGCTACAAACAAGCCACCCAGGTCTCACTGTGCTGCTCCCCACACCACCCACCACTCCCAAGCACCAAAATTAATGCCCTGAAACTATAGTGCTTGCTTTATGCTGCCGAGTTCCTTTAATACAACAGCAATAAATACTTATTCTGCTACTTAATGGCCTCTCTCTCCTCCGACACGGATGCTGAGCTGCTGTCTCATTCGGTTACTTTTACTATCACTGTCTGATAGCCTGGCAATGACTAGAGCGAGGAGCTGTCTTTGATGGGACTTTAAAAGCCTCAGGGAGGGGGGAGCCAAGCAGCTTCTCAAGGAGCTAACACCAAAGCCAACAGACACAAACTGAGAAAGCATCTGCTGCTGCTCATCCAGCTGGAAGTGGGAACAGGTATTGCCTTTGATGGCCCTGAGGCACTTGAAGCAGCAAGCTCAGCCCTTAGGGAGAGCTCAGCAGCACCCGTGGGTGCTGGTAAGAGTTCAGGACACAGGGTGAGAGAACAGCAAGGGCTATGCTCAGCAAAGCCACCAGTTTGGGGTAAACTCAGCACGTTAATTGTCACCATGCTGTGTGACATGGACACCCTGGGCTTGGAGGCAGCACAGGCACCAAGCCAAGGTGAGGGCACAGCTTGGAGGAAGCCCTGGGTGAAGTGAAGCAGCTGGTTTCCTGTAAATGGTCAGGGATTCACTGGGCACAGCTAATCTCTCTCTGCTGCAAACACATCCAGAGCTTCCCTCCTGCCTGGGGACAGCCAACCCCTGCTCCAGGGCGAGGATAAAGATACTCCCTATGAGGGCTCAGAGAGAAGCTGCCCTCTGCAAGTATCTCCACCAGAGAAAAGAAAATGGAAGAGACCGTGAAATTGCATCTTTATGCACCCTGGGACTGAGCAAGAGAGGCCTGGTGCAATTACAAAGGTCCTGGCTAAGGCTGGGTTGTGATGAGCTTCCCCACTGCAGGTCTCAGGACCTCTGGGAACTGCCATGCACATCTGGTCCTCCAACACCCAGCACTGCTTCTAAACAGAAGAAAAATAAATAATCAAGTGCTTGGTGAAGGGGTGAGTAGCCTCAGATGAGATGCGATTGCACCTCCTCCTCCCTGCATCTCCACCTCTTTCCTTGGCTCAGCTCAGCCCCATCACTTTGGGCAAGGCTTGCAGATAACAGAAGATAAGGCAACTGTTAAACACAAGCATAAGAAAGGAAAGAAAATGAAGAACCTTGATATCCAACAACTATTTCTGGGAAAAGCTTCTTAGCACCCAACGCTGATTCAGAAATGAGTCCTTAGCCTGCACCCCAACTGCAGGGCTTAAGGTGCCACCAGCCAATCTCACATTTCTGCAGGATACGAAACAGCATCAATTAAATATTAAGCTAAATTATTTCAGCACCAGTGTGCAGCAGTGCGTGAAACTGGAAGCAAGGATCAGAGAGACATGTCATTGAGCACCAGGCTGGCTGGGTGCTCTATGTCTGCAGCACTCCATGTGTTGAAGGCAGAAAAAGCATGTTCTTCATCAAAAATGGCAAAACACACACACAACCCATGGGACAGACCACAGGAGATCCAGCCTGGACTGATTTTAAAGTAAGTTGTGCCATAAAGCAAGAGCGGGGAACTCGACCAAGTCCCAAGTCAGGCCTCAAGTGCCAGTTTGAGCAGTCCCTGTTTTGAAAGCAGTTTCTTGCAGTTTCCCACATTTTACTCTTCCCTTCTAAAATCTTCCTGCTTTTTCCAGAAAAACGATCTGTGTATAAGCTTAGCTGCTCAGAGGCCACAAGCCACCCTTCTGCTCTGCAAAGCAGCCAGCCACCTTCCAGCCTGTGCTGCAGGTTTACTGCACTTTGCAAGGAATCTGCTGCCAACTCAATCAGCCCTCCCTGCCTGCTGCCTTCTCTGGGGAGAAGTGACAGTCAGGTAGGAAAGCTCTGAAGGAATGAGCTCAAGCGTGGGAAGACATGAAACACGTAGGAGGACGTGGGTGTTAACAGCTCCGACCTCAGCTTGTGCAAACTGGTGGAGTCTCTGCTGACAGCCACCAAGCTGGGCTGACTTAGACCTGCTGGGCACTTGGCCCCTTTATGCTTAAAGAGGAGCAGGAACGGAGGAAGGCAAAAAAAAAAAATAAATCCCAACCTTAAACATTAATTAGCTTAAAATGCTGGTAAATAGATTTACACAGGCAGTCTGCAAAGCCCTGACCACAGGGGCTAATTGGGGCACGCAGAGCTGCTGGCAGAGCTCAGCTTCCATCGCCTCGCACCATCACGTGGGACTGAGCTGCCACAAAGGCACATTGTGCCAAGGTATTTGGAGCATGGGGAAGAACACACCAGCAGACTCATTTCCATGCAAGGGAAGAAGTGTCCCCAGCTGATAGCAGCATTCATCATGCCTTGGTGCGTCCAGGCAGTCCAAGCCCTGGTGCTCTGGACATCCTTGGAAAGCAGTTTTCTTGCTACCTTGAGCCTACCTTATGGCTAAGCAGAGCAGTTTTGACTATCACCTCTGTGCTGTGCACAGATATAATTACCAGGAAAATTCAGGGGAAAGGGTCCCACAGCCAACTCCTGACTCCAGAGCACTGATGCAAGTATCAGAAATGATAGGATGGCCAGGCCATCACACTCCAAAGAGTGGCTCCAGGCAGAGTTGTTTACCTTACACCATGGGAATGCCAGGACACGCTGACCTTTGGCCAGAAACAGCTCCTACTAAACAACTGAAGTCTGGAAATTTTAGTTACATTTCCTCTCCAATTTGCAGGGCACCTGCTCCACAACCTCATCCTCTCCTCATGCTTAAGGGCTCCAAGACCTTCTCTGACCCCAGTCTGTAACTCATGATGCCCAAAGTCATGCATCTGAAGCAAAATTCCTCATCTTGTGACTCAAAATGAGCCAGCCAAGCCTTCCTGAGGCCTGAGCAGAGGTTCTCCTGCAAAAGCATCCCTCCCTCCCCCAGTATTGATTGGATTTGTTGAAACAGATGGAAAAAACAGCTAGTCACATGCAAAACACGGATAGCCAAACCTGCTTCCGAGAAACTGGCTTAAGTTTAATCCCTTTTGATCAAGGCCTTGGATGTAAGCAGAGAATATTACAGATTTTCACATACCTTTAAGTCCCCATTTCCGTTCTGCTCTGAAATGCAGTTGGGCAGTCAGAGGAAAACCATATGGAGCACAAAAAGAGAGGAATAGGAAACGTTTTGCATGTGCAGGAGAAAATTGGAAGCATCCGTATGAAACCAATCCACTCACACATTGGTCATTTACCTACTGAAGAGAGAAGGCTTGAAATTCGCTTTGGGTGATTTCCTTCATCTTTAGTCCAGCTGCTAAAGAAAAGATGCAGCAGTGTGTATGTATATATATTAATATATATAATTACATATATTATATATAGTGTTATAAATATAAGTGTTAAATAGCCAGTTCTTTGCATTCTGCAGAGCCCCCTGAGTTCTGGCACAGCCACAGCAGCCAGACATGCTTCTCCACTGAAGTTTAAATCCCTTCCACCTCCAGAGCAGTAGCGCAGACTGGAGATGCCCACGTCAGGAGCTGGATACATTGCAGCAGATACAAAGACAATCTGCAGACCACGGACAGGACTGTCCCTCCCTGACACAGCAAGGGATTTTTGGCTCTGACAATCAGACTGCAGCCTACTAAATAAAAATACAGGATCCTGCTTCGAGCTGGAGGCACCTGCAGGTTAATACTTCAGACACTGCTGTGGTCCAAGCCCCCAAAGGCAGCAGAAACTCTTCCATTGATTCCTCAGGCTTTGAGCCCTGGATGCATCTTGGAGCTGTATTCTAACTGCAACCTGGGGGGCTGCTCTTGGGCTACCTGCAAAGCATCAGTGTCTGCCCCAGGGAGCTTCATGGAAGCCAAGCCCCTCCTAAAGCCCTTCTACAGCAGGATGAGCAGCAGCTCCAACATCACAAGCTGTGCTTTACAAAATAGTAGAAAACTCATTTAGAGTGCAAAGAAATTCCTGTAATACTAAAGCACACAAAAGAGGTAGGAAGCAAAAGGAGTTTTTCAAGTATACCATAAAAAGCAGCTTTTAGAATATGCTTGGGAATTGCTGCTTTGATTTGTTCAACACTGGAACTGCGTGTTTGCAGGGATGGAAACCCTTCCCACCAGAGCTGCTTTCCCTGCAGCTATACAGAGTCAGGGCTTGTAGCACAAGTCCCATCGGAGTGGAAGGCTCTGGAGCTCTTGAGCTGCTCCAAGGTTTCCGCACATCCACCTGGATGAAACATTTCTACTTTCATAGCTTTAAGTTTAAAAAATAAAAAGGGAGGAAAAGAAGCCTAAAAGAGAAGGAAGCTCCAGGAAAACTTGATGCACTGTTAAAATCCCAGCCAAGGACATCCCAAGGGACCACAGCTGAGAACCCCCTGAGACATGAGCTCTGGGAACACCCAGCCTGCTGGGCTCAGCCCCAGGTGCTGATGCAGGAGAGGGCTGGGGCTCTGCCTGAGCACCCTGAAACACAAACTAACATCAGGCAGAAACACTCCAGAGAAAGGGAGGATGGTGGGAAGTGAGGCATTGGGAAGCAAGCAGGAACTTTATTTCATTAGCCTTAATCTTCTCCTGGACCCCAGAGAGAAGCCAAGCACCTTGTAAACTTTGGGGGTTTATTATTATTATTACAAGCTGTCTTGCCAAGGAAAATTCCCCAAAGCCACCAAATCTCAGCCGCCTCCTCTCCTGGGATCAGCTCTAACATGCCTGTTGAATATCTCCAATTCTCCAGCCGCTGGTGACAGCTGGACTCTCAGCTAAGCCCATCACATCACCAGGGGCTGCTCTGTGACCCTGAAAACTGCTCTTCAAGCTGAGATCTCCTAGTGCTACTGAGCTCCTGGCTTCATCTTGGATCACATGTAAATACAAGGCCCTGGTTTCATACTAATAACCTTTGAAAAGATCACCTCGAGCACACTAGAACAGTTCAAGTGTGGGGCACAAGGAAGCAAACTTCTCCCTCTCTAGACTTGTGAAAACATTCATTCAGCTCATGACTTGGTTTGAAGTGCGAGCACCGCCCCCCTCCCCCCTTCATCCTGAGCTTGAGGAGGGTCACAAACCTCACATCCCCTTTTTGGCACTTAAGTAAACAGGGAATTGTTTACCTGGTGCCTGTACCACTCTCTGGATCACTGCAAGCCTGGAAAAGGAGACACAGGAACTTCAGCCCTCCAGTACTGCAAACCTGGCTGCTATTTTCTCCCCTTTCCCATTCCTCTAAGGAAAGGAAGGAGCGATGCAGGATGCTGCTCACAGAGACAGGCAGGAGAACACAGAGCCACAGAACAGCAGGTTGGAAGGGATCTCAAGAATCATCTGGTCCAATCATTCCTGGCAAAAACACACCCATTGCTCCCTCATCCCATCCAGAGGGCACAGAAAATTTCACCTCGGAAACAAATGCCTGATTTTTCCAGGGTATTGAGAATCAATTAAAGGCACCACGAGCACGGGCATTTCCAACACAGAGCTGTGCAGTTCCGTGCTGGAGGCATCACAAGGAATTTATTGCTCTTGAAATAGTAAAAAAAAAAAAAAAAAAAAAAACAATCCAAAGCTGCAGGAAGCTCTGCTCCAGTAGAACCTTTAGACATTCCACACATAGTGATGAGGAGAATCCCTCACACACGTGTGCCTGCCTGTTTCTATCCGCTGATTCCCCCTGTCTCACACACTTAAACTGGAGAGATGTGCCAACAGCACGCTGCTGGCCTGAGCTGTCAGTTGGCATTAGCTGGGCAGACATCTCAGTCACTTCTTGTACGTCTCAAAAGTGTCACCTCTGCGTTCCCCTGCAGATGTGGAAAACAACCGTGTGAAATTCCCAATTCCTAGGACAGGCAGCCACCAGTAACTAAACCTGCAGCCACCAGTAACTGGCCACTAATAAATAAACTGGTAACGTAGGGGGAAAGCAGAAGTATCTCAAAGAGAGCTGCTTGGCTGATGTTTCTAGCACCAGCACCAAGGCAAGCAGAAACGCACCGTTCTCTTCTACCTTCAACAGAAAACATTATTTATTTTCTTCCCCCTAAATCATTTTGCACTCGTGGCACTGAAACCAACCAGTGGAAAATCATGGAAATCAAACCAGTATCAGTCTACTCAGTTCAGAGCGGCGAGAAGAAATTCCCAGCTTCTGATGCGAGGTCAGTGAGGATGCCTTTTTCTATGGATTTGCACCATTCTAGGCAAAAAAATAACAAATGTTTAAATTCTTATTCTGTAAGCCCAAGAACTACAAGCAGGGGCCAGTGTTACCAGAGCGAGGGATGTGCTCCTAGTTTTGGTGGTTTTCTCTTCCTCATTGCACAATTCCTGCCCAACTTCCCAGGGACTGCAAGAACCATTTCTGAAGAAAGATTTCTAAAGAAAGAGGCTAACCTAGGAAAGGATTACAAACACTACCAACAGCTTCTCTCTTTGCAATTATTAGAGGGTTTACACAAATGAAGACTCTTAAGATTGTGCAATGTGGTAGGAGAGCCAAGACAGACCCATGCAGCAAGGAGGCTGCTCCTCCTCTTCCCCGTCGTCCCCAGAATGAGGTAAAAGGGTTCTATCTGAATATGTTCTGCTTTGCTCCTGAAAAGTTGCTGGTGAAACACCTTCCAGAAATGCATGTTATTTTAGAAATAAGAGGATTTTTCCATCAATAATATACTGACTGCAGAAATAACCTCCAGTTTGGTACCTTCAGTACCAGTACCACCTCCAGTTTGGTACTCAAAGGTTGTTTTGTAAAACAGAGAACACTGAGCTCCCCAAAACCATTAACTAGAAGCATCAACAGAGGTTTTCAAAGTTGACTTGCTACTTGAAGCACTCTCTCACACCCCAGGCAGGCCAGTTCCTATACTGGGCTCTCCAGAAGAGGCCAGTGCAGCCCGAGTGAGGACAGCACTCCAGCCAGGCCAGCAGATAAAGACCTCTGACACTTAAGAGGCACATTTTGTTTCCATGCTTTAATTCCATTATGCCAATTAATCTATTTACACCAGGCAGGAGCCTAGGGCTGATGGAGGAGCGAGCCACAAGGCAGCTTTGCAGAGACTCCCAGAGTCAGAAACTACCTCCCTTCCTCACACATTGGAATGGTGGATAAATATACCCACAAAGAGCTTTGATTTGACTGAAAATGTTAAATTTAGTTGTTCTGCCTCTGCAGACAGCACATTGACTGCTGTGTGGGTGACTGAAACACGCACCGCTCACAGCATACTGCAAACTGGTGGATAAAAGAACTGCAGTAAAAAATATCCAAAATATTGGCTCCCTTAGTGCACAGTCACAGCTCGCAAATTACAGGGAGGAAGGGAAGCTGGATGGATTTCCACGGTCACTACTGTACAGAGGGCGAGACAAGATGATCTAAGGGTCCCTTCAGACTGAACAAATCCATACAGCTATAAAAAAATAAATAAAATTCATAGATTAGATCTTGGCTGCCTCCAAGATAAAAAAAAAAAAAAGAAAAAAGAAAAAAGAAAAAAGGAGTCGGGCATGATGTTTTCAGTCAGTGATTTAAGGAATGTAAATAGCTTTGTCAAAGATGCTCAGGCAGATGTCCCAGCTGGATCCTCCACCATGAGCTCAGCTTCGCTCTTAGGACCTGCAGCAGATCAGGATGGTTTAAAACAGCAGGAAAAATAAACTGGAGGCTGGTGAGCTCCAGCTCCACCAGAGATGGGTGAGAAGCATCACAGAGTGTCTGCACCCCAAGGGAACAAGATCCTGATGGCTGCAGTACAGCCCCTGCTCTCCCCAGCTGGGTGTGAGGTGCTGGTGACACTGTCGGAGTTGCACTGTATCATCTGAGGAGCTGTTTATCTCCTGCTAAAATGTTGGGTGTTTAAAAATTAATAGGAACAGATTGAGCAAGTGTGGAATACAGAGAAACCAGAAGCTTTGAGGAATGTCAACATGGTGTGTTAAAATTGCACGGGCTCTAAAGAGCTTCAGCCCCAGTATGGGGAAGAAATGCCAAAAATACACACACATAATCACATGTTCATCCAGAGAAATGCAGCTCAAACCACCACGTGCTCTTGCTTCCAGCTCTTTAATCTGGCATTAGAGACAAAGAGCAGTCGGACAGCACTGTGGTCAGCCTTGGGTTGCAGGAGGAGGAGGGAAAAAAAATAAAAGGCTCTATGTCTGTGTTCACAGAGGGTCCCTTCTAGCCAGACTGCCACCGCTATTAAGGGCTCAGGTTTTGAACGTGGTCGTTGACAAAGGTCATCAGTTTTGCAGCAAGATGGATATGCGCCCTTGGTGATGCCCTGAGCAAGGGGAACCCTTGGTTTCACACTGGGTATTTACCAACAGGATAAGATTTTGGGGAAGAAACCAGTAAAAAAAGGAACAGGAATTACTGGTTCCAGAAGGGCAGGGCTGCAGGGCTCTGGGCAGTGTGATAAATAAAAGCCAACACCTAAAACTGCATCCCAAAGACCAGAAGTGCAAATCTGAAGATGAGATTGGAACAGTCCTTTGAGAAATAAGTGCTGTCGTGTTTGGTACGAGCAGGCCAGCAAGAGGGTCACAGAGAACTCTTCCCTGGAGCTCTCGTGCAGAGGAGAGATATTTTGCAATAAAACAGGTGAAGGTGGTTTCTGTCCAGTGAAGCTCCTGGAAATGAATGACAAGCATTTACTCCTAGTCATGGAAGGAAACAGGAAACTAGTATTTGTTCTTCTTTGGATGTCTTGACATTTTGTTCCTGGCAGTAAGACCGATGAGAGCACATTTACCTCAGAGGCTGAGGTCTTACTGACTTCCTCACTGCTAACGAGCAAAGTGATCGAGGTGACCACCACACACAGCATTCTACACAGCAAGAAACCCAAAAAAAAGCCCAGGTCAGAGTGAGATGCTGCTTAGGATCCTCATCATGAAGTCTCTGCTCACTGTAGGGATTACCCAAACCTGGCTGTGATTCTATGATCACGAGGGGCTGAGGCAGTAGCCAGAGGCCACGTGCATGAGAATCCACGCTGCTAACAACCATCCAGTGCTTAAGGGGAGGCATCAGTGAAATTCTCAAGGGAAACGAAGCCTCTCAGCCTGGCATACATCTTAAAATTCAGGAGGGGAACAGCAAAATGAAGAAACCACCTTCTGCTGCCATAGATACTGATAAGCATTTTGGTTTTGTCCAATAAAAAAAAAAAGGAAGGAAGGCAGTATTTCCTTTGAATCCACAAACTTCCAAAGTATTTTCCACTTTAGACAAAAAGGCCCCAAAATATCCCTGAAAAATTGAGTTTTAATTATTTTTTCCCCCCATCTGCCATAAAGGATGCATTTTGTTCACAACATTTATTTTTTTTTCTGTGACATATTTTGGCCAGATGCAGATGATGTGCCTGGACTGCAGAAAAGAGCATTTGATAGCACTACCAAAAGATAACCAGCTCAGACTAACCCTTGCAAAAGGAAACCTTTCATTTCACATCAGGCCCTCTGCACCGAGCCACGCAGGTATCATTTCATCAGCCTGCGGAGCAAAGCGGTCCACAGGGATGGATCTGAAAGGCTTGAATAATTCCACATCAAAATGAACTGTACTTGGATGAGACTTCCACCAAAGCATCAAGACAGTACAAGACAGTCTGCGAGAGGGAAAGGGAAGGGGGGGGGAAATATATATATATATATTCTTGTCAAAATGACATTCCCCTTAGGAATACAATCTCCACAAAAGCGTTTAGCAGCGTGCATTGTGTTGGATTTCAGATTCTGCACTTCTGAAACACATTATGCTGGGTACTTGAATAATTATGTTTGACTTATTTAACAATTTAACATTCGCACGCTTGGCTTTACAGCTGGAGGAATAAAATCACATCTTTGAGTGACTAAAAGGAAAAAAAAAAAAGATGGTTAGACAATATATGTATATTTATGCAAGCATTCCATGCTCCAAAATTACATTTGCAATGAAAACGTTAAACTGAGCAAACTCTCTCCCTTACTGGTTGTAAATGAGACTTTAGGAGTAGGGCTGGTCAGAGAACAGCCAAGGATGTGGAAAAGTGAGGGCAGCAACTGGACACAGGCAGGGTGAGAAGCTGCCCGAGGCTGCCTGTGCTTGGGCTGCTCCAGCACTGAGCCTCTGTGCTCCTACCGTGGCAAGACCATGGTGCAGGCTGGCTAAGAAGGAACCTACTCACTCAACCGCACCTCCAGACACACCTTGAAGGAAAAAAAACCACTCCATGAGGTGATTTGTGACAACCTATAACCTGAACAGGGACCTGGGCTCTCCTTGGGTTATTCACAAGCACTCTGAAGGTTAAACAAGAGCTGAGTTTCTTCTCCCATCAGCAGGGTCCAGACTCAGTGGTGCCTCTCAAATGCTGTGGAGGGACCTCATGCATGGCAGCTTGTGGCCATCAGTCAGTGAGACTGGTGCATGCAATGAAACACAGCTCTTCTGAGCAAGCAAGGCGTGCAGGGGATGGGGGAGCTAGAAACAGGGTTCTCCATCATGCAGCTGACACAGGATCAGGGATTTCTTCTCTACACCACTCACTGGACCTCAGGACAGGTAGTTGGTTTGGTACTTACACCGAGGATGCTCCCAGCAATAGCCTGAGCTGTCCCACTCTGCCTACCAAGAAACCCACACAGCTTTGTGTCAGCTCCTCTGCAAAATTAATCACAGGATCTTCATTACACTGCCAGGTACCTGACACCAAGCCTGATGATGAATATGTCCATGGAGAAGAAGGCAGAGAAAAGGAAATAAACGAGCTCAAAAAAAACCTTTCCAAAATGTCAACTCAGCACAACACCAGTAAATTTGCCACCTGAGCCACGCACTCCATCACTTGCTAGGATCTCCCACGAGTGCTTCCATCCCTGCCCATCACATGCCCAGAAAACAGAGCCCTTCCCTGCCCAATATCATCCAGTCCCATCCCCGCAGACCCCGCTTGGACTCAAGCCTGTCGGCAGCATCAGCCCCGTCTGAGAAACACAAGCTATGAGAAGCAGGAGCTGACAGGCTGACGGGATAAGACAGGGAGAGAAATACAGAGTTGTGATGGCTGCACCGCCGAGGGAAAGCCCAGGGAAGTGGCCCCGCTGGTTATCGCAGCGGGGAACGCCGAGGCAGCGCTCTGCTGACAAAGCCCCACTAATGTATTTTCATAAAGTGCTTTATTCTGCTACAGACGTGGAGCACTGTCAGTAATAAATGCTCATGAGCATGATAGTAGGTGGTGGCACTGATAGCTGTAAAGCTGTGGGCTGTGTACCACAACAATTCAGCAGTTAAGACTTCTACTAACCGTCTATCCAAGCTATTTATATTGGAACCCCTCTATTAGAAAGCGGGACCCCAGCTTCCTGCATCTCACCCTTTCTTCACCTCTGAAGACATGCTGTGACAGGGTCTGAGTTATCCCAGTTTACCCCAGTGAAGCCCCATTGCGGGCAGCATGACATCCCGCTCTGGTACCACCCACACACTGATATGGGCAGGAGCTGGGCCATGCAAAGGCAGCAAATGCACATCCCAGAGCTTACACCAGAATTTTAAATGAAATAGTGGAAGAGGAAGCTCTGTGAATCTCACAAAGCAGGCAGACATCCTATCACATCGTTCCAAAAGCATTTCCCAAATGATCCCAGAGAGACCAGTGCTGTTCACCAGCCACCTCCATCTCCAGCTCTTGGTCAGGATCCAGGAGAACTGTGTAAATACACATCTCTCCACATCTCCTCCTCTGTCCGCTGTCTCTGACAGCACATCTGTATTTCTGCCTTTGTGCTGCTGAGCACCTGGGGACACATCTGTCTGAGAGCAGTGGTGGGAGCTTCTCCTGCACGGGGCGATTGGGCTGGAACAGTACCTTGCTCCAGGACAAAGTTAAAATAAAGTTACAAATAAAGGAAGTGCAACCTGTTAAGCAAGGAGCTGGGGTATTACAAACCTGTTTGTCACCAGAATTTTAACTTCAGAGCATTTGGCCACCTAAACAGAGTTGAATTACTGAAGAATTTGCATTTGTCATTTCCCTCCCCTAGCCCAGTAAAAAGCTGTGAGAGAACAGAGTGGAAACGGTAAGATTTGATGGGGAAAAACTATGCAGAAAATGGACCAGAACTACATTAAACTATATTAAAAAGCCAGCACGGAAACGAGTTCAAACAGCTCCCTGTAAAGCAGCTCAGCTCTCTGGGGCTCTATTTCACAGACATCCTTTTATTAGAAAGTCACTGAAGATGACTGCTTAGCTCTTCCAATAAAGAAGAGGTGGATGGGGAGGGAGGTTGGTTTTTTTCATTAAGATTACAGAAGGGCCTGAGGCAGAAAGAAGGGAAAAAAACCTTCAGATTCAGTATTTGGTTTCTGCCCCATTCATTAACTCACGCAAGTGAACACCAAGATCTGGACTGGTCCCAGGCTGGGGAGCTCTTTCGCTTGGAGGGTTGCTGGAGTCCAGGGTAGGTACATCAGCCATTCAGGTGGTTTCACCTGAGACAAGGAATAGGCACATGGATGGTGGAAATGACAAAGCCAAATGCCAAAAAAAACCAAACCAAAACCATATATATAAAATAGATAAAAAAAATAGAGGGGATGAAAAGTGAGACTCTGCAACCAGCATGACATCATCTCTGCTCCACATGCACCTCTAGCAGAGCCAGCTGGCACACTGGATGCAGGGTACAGTGCCTTTCATCACAGAAACCCCAAAACAGCAATGCAAGAACCTGGAAGAAGTCACCAGCTACTGAAAAATCTTTCACATCTTTTTATGAACTCCCCTGCCAGGTGAGGGCAGGAATTGCCCCTGTCCCACCAAGCAGCAAGGAAGCAGCATCTTCAGGTCAGGGGTTCCCATGTTCACACCAAGTGACGGCCAGTGCTCTTCATCACCAAAGAGCTGCCAGTAACAATTCCTCCTGGGGCCACAGTCCTTCCCGCTAAACCTTGGGTCTGCTCCAAACTTATCAGAGCAGCACATTTAGTCCTCATTACCATCAAGATCTTGGTGTGCAAGTACAGATGTAGGCACCTTAGGTTGATACGGTGCTTATCTACCCACTGAACTCACCCTCTGCTGCCACAGCCCCTTTCCACAGCAGATAACTGATTTCTCAAACAACCATCTGCTCCAACCATTGCACAAATCCTCACACGGTAAATAAGAGAGAGGACAAATGCCTGGAAAGCAGTAAAAATTATTTCTATAATCCTTTAGATGGTTATTTAACAGGCTTCGAAAGACCATAACCATCTCCAGCACCATGGGATGTCCAGCCACCGTGTACGTTAACGTCAACCTCCAGTCCAGTTTCTCATTATAACATCAAATGCTGATACAACATGGTCATTGCTATCAGAGAAAGACAACCAGAGACACCATCTGTTTTTAACCATCTGATGGTTTCTACCCACACCCCTGTCTCCAGGGCAGACCCCTACACACGTTGCATTATCCAATTCCAAATGTGGCAAAAACAGGCTGGAGGTTTTAATAACGAAGTTCATAGTGCTTGGCTTTTCTTACTTTGAGCACGAAGAGAACTGAGACACGTGAAAAATGGCACTGTTAAAAATAACTTTAGAAATGCATCTATTTTGGCCCTAAGATGCTCCAAAAAAAAAAAAAAAAAGATGTTTCATTAGCTGAGTCTAAGAACACAGCTGTGCTTTAATTTTTTCAATACAGAGGGGAAGTCTTCTCAGCTTCCTTTGCTCTCCCAAAGCTGCACTTGAACAGGAGCCCCAAGACAAGCACCACTCCAACTTCATCTCCTCCAGGATCCATCCCAGCATCACAGAGGTTCCCCCGGCGCAGCCTCCCCCAGCTCTCTGCGTCCCACGCGCATCTAGAAACGGAGCATCGGGATTCCCCGTGTGCCGAAGGCAGCCCGAAGCATCTCCTCTTCCTCTCCGGGCAGAGGCGAGATCCTCGGTTCATCAAAAACCAGTAACCTGATTATCAGCCTGCCTCCCACTGCCAAGCTGTACCCCCAGTAATTGGGCTTCTCCAGGCATCGTGGCGAGCCTGCCGCGAGACCCCCCCGACCTCAGGGGTGGGTTTATGGATGGTGTGTAGCTGGAGCCGAGCGGTGCCGAATCCAAACAGCTCGCTTAGCACTAAAATCTGGTTTCCATAGAAACAGGTAGATAGCACACAGGAGCTAAATCTTATTTACTCAGTCAGAAAAGGGCTTTCCAAGCTGTAATTTAGACCTAGGGGTAAGTGCAACATTACTGGGAAGACCATGATTTCATGATGGCAAAGAACGTGGCTTTTATATGAATAATGCCTGTTTTATTTTTCTTTAATACCAATTATTATAATAAGACTAATAAATTGACACGCCCCTTTTAAAGAGTCCCACAGCACACTGGCTATCCTAGTAGGTTGGGGGTTTTTTTTATTAAAAACTAGTGGGTTTTGGAAGATTAATTTCCTTCCTTTTTCTCTGGTCCCCCAATCAGAAATAATCCCACTACCAATAAGAAAACCTTCAGCATTAGGAACTGGATAGTTCATTGCACCTTGGGCATAATCATCACTTAAACCAAGTATCTTGAACTCAAGTTCAATGAGATACCCTCAAACTGTAGGGTCTCACTTTTTTTCCCAGTAGATATAAATTAGACCAGACCAGAACTGCTGTAACATGCAAAAATCACCTTATTTCTCCTGTTAAAAGTAGAGAGAGACTCTGAACACCTGAGCAGCTTCGCTGCTGCAAAAGGCTCTGCTGCTTGTTTGCAAAGCATTAGTTTTAAGGACATCCTTGGAACTGTTTGTGTACCCCCCAAACACATTCCCATGCAAAAATCTGTTAATGTTCTGGACATTAATATTTCTAGGTTGGAGATATCCTTAAAATTACTCTGCCTTACCCTGAACAACTGTAGAGTTGGAATATGTATTATTTTGGATGAATAATACATGATGGTACTGTAAATCTAGTCCCAGCTGAGAACGTGCTCTCCAGCAAGGAGCTGGGAAGGTTTCTGGGACTGCACTGTGCTGTCTGGAGGTGCCGTTTGTCTCTTTGCTAATGAAGGGAGCTACTACTCCAGCATGGAAAAGGGGCTGAAAAACTCTAATTAATTAATGGTATTCAAAACCCATGCACATCACTTGCCATGACAGCCCAAATCTCTTCCCAGCAGAGACTCTGGGGCTAACTCCAGCCCCTTGCTACTGGGAACTGGGGGCTATTTAAATAAAATGAAGCACTTGCAAACATTTCCTAATGGGGGGAAACGGGGCAAAGCGCATCGCTTAGGAAAAGGTCACTGAATAAAGATGACCTGCAAAACACGGGGAAACATTATGTTTAATCCAGTCTAAGGGGGCTCAGCCATCCTCCTGCCAAAGGCACAGATTTTGCTGAGTCCAGAGGACTAGAGGGGCTACTCCTAGTCCAGCCCTGTCCCCAGCCCAATGCGGACAGTCCCCATGATGTGCCACTTCAGGCAGCCACAGTTCCTGTGCCCATTTCCCTCTCAGGCCAGACCAGCTCCCTTGGAGAGCATTGCAGCTCCGGACAGACATTTCAAACAGTTATTTTTAAAATGACCATGGAAGTGAATTTTCAAGTCAGACTGACAGCATCTGATGTTTACTCATTAGCTGAGCCTGGGATGACATTGCTCATGGCTCTGCCAGAGTAATAAAGGAACCTGCAAGCAAACAAAGCAAAAATCAATATGGATGAGTGTAATATTTTTCATAATGTCTTTATCATGCACAGCCTTCCTCACACAGCTATTATTAGACACACTTTCTCTTCCTTTTGCACAGAATGAAGAGATGGGAAATGTTCTTATTCACAACTGCCACACTAGAAAACCCTACATGGGTTTCATCATCCCTGAAGAGTTTAGAAATTAAACCCAAATAACAGACTAAATTAAAATAGCCATCTTAACTGGTGAAGCTGGTTTCCCAGACACATCCTGAAGCCCCAGGTCCCTTCATTGATTCTGGCAGGAGTCAGGCAGCTGGGGACCATCCACGTGGCATCAGGTCCCCCGGAGCTGCAGAGAAGGAAGCAGACTGAGCCCCTGGATGCTGGCGGGACGAGCAAAGAAAGAAAAGCTACACTCAACAGGAAACGCTGCCAGCAAACACAGCAGAATCACATCCTTCCTGAAGGCATCCTCGCCATGAAAGCAGTGACCCCGAACAACCAACACCAAAGGGAGGTGGAACTTTGCTGGGCACGAAGGCTCGAGGCCAGAAGTGAAAGCGTGCTGTGTTACAGGGAGCTGCACTGTAAACTGGGCAAACAGAGAGGACTGATAACTTTCAGTAAGGATCATCCTGCCCCAGAAGAGCTGACATACAGGGAGGAGCACGACCAGACCAGGCTTCCACCGCAGCCAACCTTGACTAGAGGGTGATGCATCTGATGCCACAGAATCATAGGATCTTTTAGGTTGGAAAAGACTTTTAATATCATCAAGTCCAACTGGTAACCCAGCTCTGTGAAGTCAGCCTAGTCCACCTAGCACAGCCACCTCTGTGCAGCCTGGCTTTCCCCAGCAAGGAGTGCTGCACAAGGTGCTGGAGGCCAGGCTTGGGAGGCTGCACACCCTGGGGTCTGCTGTGCACCAGCCTTCTCTGCAGATTGGTACTTATTTGAGCACAGACCTCTGCCCTGCCCCAGTCTGGCATTATCACTGGGGCTACTCTGCTTTGCATTTATTTATTGCAAAGCAGGTGCTGTGGGATAAGGACGAAAGCATCACAATTCTCATGCAGGAGCACTGGACAGGGGAGCTGCAGCGGTGGCCACATCTTCTGTGCCAGGGACTTGTGCCCTGCTGAGCAGGATCAGTCACTCCTGATATTTATTAGGTACAGTGAAAATCACCTTAATTACCCACACTGAGCCAATGCCTCACCAAGGTTGAAGTCAGCTGCATGTTCAGGCTCAGCGAGTGGAAAAGCTCTTGGATAGAAAGGTGAAACCACTGACAGCAAAAGCTTTGATGCAAAATAAGAGCAGTTCTGCCAGGTTCAAAAAGTCACTGCCACTCCTTTGCCACCTCCTGACAACCCCATTCCAATTGCTTGGACTATCTTCTAGCAAGTTGCATGAAATCAGAGCAATGCTTTCACAAGATGCCTGCTTCAATCTATGAGCCTAAACCCACTGTCAGAAGGAACCTGGACACTTCACAGAATGTTAGGGGTTGGAAGGGATCTCTGAAGACCATGGAGACCAACCCCCCCTGACAGAGCAGGACAAAACTCGAGCAGATCACTCAGAAATACATCCAGACAGCTCTTGAAAGTCTCCAGAAAAGGAAACTCCACAACCTCTCTGGGGAGTCTGTTCCAATGCTCTACAACTCGAAGAAGTTCTTCCTCATGTTGAGGTGGAACATCCTGTGCTCTAGCTTGATGAAACCTGGCTGGATACAGAAAGGGCTCTTATATTTTAAGATAATCTTGTCCTATTGGTGCCAGGACAGCACTGGGCTGAGCTCACCTGCAAAGCTAAAGAGAAGAAAAATGTGTCCACAAAGCCCCAGCTCCACTCACAGCCGAAGTGTGAGCCAGCACCAACCTCACCAGAAACCAGTAACACACCTTGCTGCTGCTGGTTCCTTTTACTTTGTCCTAGTAATGGTGCAGCCAGTCACCTCCCAAGGTAGCTGGGAAGGGAAATTGCTGCTTTTTCTCTGCAATCGGTTGGTTTTCGGTACCTGCACCAGGGCTGTTTAATTTAATAAGGAACAAAAGGAAAAGAAATCATTCCTCTGTGGCTTTGCTCTTGATGAGTAAGCAGAAATCGTTGATTAAAAATGAGATAAAAGGAAGTGTCCCTCTGCTTCATAAACAGCTTGGGACACAATGGTTTATACTGTACATAAATTTAAACAGAGGAATAAATAGCCTCCTCTTGGACACTGGCCTAAGCAAAATGATGGCAGGATGGAAGCAGAGCTGCAGGAACAGACTGTCTGCACTAAACACGGACGATAAGATCTAAATGAGAAGGACAGATGAGATGACTTGACGTATCTCAGATTTGGGCAGGCTCAGCTCAAGGTACCCAGCCAGGCTACCAGAGCAGCCACTTGGGCATCAGCCGTGGCAGCCACAGCCCAGCTGGCGTCTGTAGGACATGGGCAGCCTACAGATGAGGCACAAAAAGTGAACAGGACACACTGCACAGAGAGTTGCAATGGGAAATCTGTAAAAAACCCCATCAATCGGGGCTGCTATACCAGCAGTCAGGGGTCTACCAGCCCTGCTTTCAGATGCCCCCAGAACACACTGAGAGGTTTTTACCTGCAGAAAACCCCAGCGCTGAAGTTACAGGCAGTGACTGTGTTCCTCCATAAAAGCAAATCTGCTTTTAGAAAGATACCTCTAAACTGCTGCAGGGAAGTAAAAAACAAACTACTTCCAACCCAGAGAACAGCAAGCTGCTCTGCTTTCAGGAGAGAAAAAAAAATATGAAAAAAATCAAAATACTTTGGGAGCATCTTGCGCAGCACGAGGTCCTACCTGCACCCTGTGCACCTTCAGCACTGTTCCTCACAATTCTTAGCACAAACCATTTTACAGCCATTAATTAATCCCACCAAAACCCCTGCAAGATGTTTCTCAAATGGAAAACCCAAGGTCCAAAGATTCTGGGAGTGATGTGTCCAGGAGAAAAACAGGAGGCTGCTTTTACCTGTGCCATGCTGGAAGCCCTGAGGCAGGAGGAAGCCAAGCTCCATCCCTGGAGCCACCCAGAAAAACCGAGCTGGATCTATCTGCAGGAGCATTGAAAAGCAGTATGAAAGCAGAGCTACAATCCAGTAGAGCTCTGTACAAAGGGGAAAGAGGGGTTAAATATAATCCTATTTTTAAGTAATATTTATTCTATTCCGCACACCCTGGGCTTTGCAGTGAGAGATGCCACGGCCGGACTAAATTGGAGGGGGCAGCTCTGGGTGCCCCCAGGGGCAATCAAAGGGGAAATAAAAGCTCAAGGATGAGACACAGCCTGTTAGAGGTATTTTCTCCTGCGCCCTTGTCCAGATTCCTGCTGGCACAACGCGAGTGCACGAATCCATTGCACAATCAGGTCTGTGGGCAAAGTGAGTCACAGAGGTCAAAGTGCATTTGCTTTTGGCAATTCAACCTTCACCGTTGAGTCAACCACTTGAGCCCAGCACCACGGCAGGGCTCCTGGCAGTATTACTGTTGGAGAAGGCAGAATAAATCTCCAAGGCCAACACTGGAGGAAGAGCAGAGTGAAACCACTTTTAACACTTTGGGGGAGGGAAGAAAGAAAAACTACTGAAAATAAACTTGAGAGGATCCAGAGTGTAACTCGGCTCCCTGCCTCTTTTGCGCCCGCCCCTCCGCTTTCCCCAGCAAAATGTGCACAAACACATCCTGTGGCCAGAGCTTTTCATCTGCTGCCAGGGAGATAAAGTGAATTCCTGCCAGCTCGGGCGGGAGCAGCACCCGGTGCGAGGCAGTGCCGGCCCCGGCTGGGACTGAGGCAGGTTGGAAAACGGCCACATGTCCTATTCTGTGATGCAAGGGGAGGAGGGGGTCCTGCCACCAGCCCCTGCTGCAAGGGGGGACAGAGAATCATAAAGCCGTTTTGGTGGGAAGAGACCTTCAAAATCATCAAGTCCAACCGTTAACCCAGCACTGCCAGGACACCACTAAACCATGTCCCTCAGCACCACAGCTCCACTACTTTGAAATCCTTCCAGGGCTGGAGACTCCACCCTTTTGGGGAAGAAATTTTTCCTCAGGTCCAACGTAAACCTCCCCTGGCTGTTTCCTCTTGTCCTGTTGCTTGTTCCTTGTGAGAAGAGACCAAACCCACCTGGCTCCAACCTCCTTTCAGAGAGCTGTGGAGAGCAAGAAGCATCCCTGGGCTGAACAACCCCAGGTTCCTCAGCTGTTCATCACAAGACCTGTGCTTGTGAGCCCAGGCAAGGTGTGCTGCAGGGTCTGCTATGGATGGGGAGAGCAGCAGCTGCCAAAAAGATATCAACAGAAAATACAAAATTCCACTGATTGAAGGTGGGGGATCAGGTCTGGGGAAAGAGTCCAGCAGAGCTCAGTTCCAGAGCTGCAGGCTCTGATCCTGCACAGGCACCAACCCCTGAAGGCATTTCCCAAGGGGCCCTCATCACCCCACATACCTCCCTGCAAGCCTGTGAGGGTCTGACTGCTCATCTCCAGCACAAGAAACAGATTTTGTCTGGAAGCAGCATGTGATGGAGACAGGCACTGTGCCGGGGGTGAGCAAAGGAGGTCTACTGAGAGGACAAAGCAGACAGGGATGGGAAAAGGCTGAAGACTGGAGCATTTAAGTCTCTTCAGGAAGTACCATAAAGTAGCCCATCTGCACTAACAGCAGTAAAACAAAGGTTGATGTCACCAACTCCATCTGCTTCACATTTGCTCTAAGCTTACAGCTCCCTAATTAAAAAAATTTTAAAAATCACCAATACTTGGTAAATTAACCCAAAGCAAAGCAAACTCCCCCCCCCCCCCCCCCCCCCCCCCCCCCCCACCCCCCTCCTCC
>JANHGN010014192.1:0-40691 GCA_024605025.1 Megaceryle maxima
GAGAATTCTGATACCTGATGCAAAAGCCAAAAATAATGTATTTTGAAAAGTACAGAAATGTGCACAAAAATTATTTTAATTAGAATTAAAGTTCTATTCATATTTTTTTCTTTATGTGTAAAGTCAGCCCTTCATGGCCATAGCCTCAGATTCATACTCAGAGAGAACCCTCTTCTCACTCTCTCCACATAAATCATGAAATACCACTTTCTGTATCATTTATCTGAAATAATGCAGTCCTATCATCCCAGGTGTTGCGTGTGACAGTGGTTGCCTTTTCTGCATCTCCATGCCCCTGTATCAACATTGGCAAATGTCTTCTTTTATTGAGAAGATGGTAGCTCTCCACCCTGAACCCCATGACACTGTTGTAACAAGGACTACCATCGCACTGCAGTGCAGTACACTCAGATTCACAACAGCAAGGAAAAGGTTCGCCTGAAAATGCTAACATAGACTTTGTGTAGGCAACCAAGTGCAAATCACAGCACTCAGCTTTGTCAGAAATATCTAGCATGCTTACAAATCATAAGTAACAAAAAAGCATAAATAATAATAATTTAAAAAAAAGGGGGGGGGAGGGATTCATTTGAATTAAGATAAGAGCCTTCAGGAGAAAAAGGGTAAAATATGATTTTTCTTGGCTGCATTTCCACAATAATGTTCTATCTTTAGTTTAAACAAGACCTTTCTCCACTGCATTTCCATTGTATTATACTATCTTCTGTTTAAAGACAATTTCTACAGACCTGAATAAACATATAAATGATCTGCTTCTATCTAATCCTTTATTGCTCAGCAATAACAATTGTATATGATTTGTTAGAAATTCAATAGCATGGAATAATGGGATTCTATTCTGTAAAGTTTTCACTGCTTGTTTATTCATCATATGTGCTAAGTTTGTTCTTTTTAGTTTTTCCTTTTTCCATGAAACAAGAGTGCTTTTTCATTCCACTCAGCCAAGTGATTGGCACAATCGCAATCAGGCCAGAATTCTCTTTATGAAGACTTTCAGAACTGGTTTAAGCAGTTGCTGCAATGCAGTGCAGATGATATTGCATGTGAATTAGTTTTTATGAGGCCATAATAGTATTTACACATATTGACCATTTGCACACTGGAAATACACTGTTCCATGGATCCACATTTGTTAAAAATCTTTTTCCGTTCTTCTTCTGAAGTGATACCAAGCTGGCTTACTTTGAAACATTATATGCAAAAGAAACCATGCAATCTGGACACAATTAGAGCTCACACAAAATAATAGCTATATTGTATTGATAATTACGTCCTACCTACAAAGTTACTTACCTCCCAATGAAGAATGTAGTTCTAGCAAAAATAAATGTCAAAAATAATGTTTCTGGAATCACTGATCTTAATTAAAACACAGCCAATCCAAGGATGGAAACTGGAAAGGGAAAAATTAACTCCTCAGCTCAGTAATTCAGTGAGAATGGATGGACAGTAGGTTCCAGTCCCCATTGCATTTGATTTGAAGCACAGGCTGAAAAACACACGCCTTTCAAATCTCAGGTAGATGACCAAATCACGGTATGGCTCACAATTCTTACCATTCAGAATACCCGCTCTTGTTGGATAACCAGTTCTCTTCATTTATATGTCTTGACCTCGTTACATGCTAAATATTTTTTTTTCCTTTATTTTCTATGAAATGGAATTACTGGGGTTTTCTGGTCTGTGCATGATATATTTTCTTAAATTTGGTTTCTAAATAGTTAATGACATCAGTAATTTGCAAAGAATAAGAGCCAATATTCAGCTGTTGTAAATTAATGTTCCTGCAGCTGTTTCACTGGAGGTCCATTGATTTGCCACAGTTGATCTTCTGACAAATGTATCTCAGTCAGAGAACAGACAAGACAATGTAGGACCTTAACACAGCAAGAAGCAATAAAGTCACATCATGACAAAGCCTGGTTAAAAAATCGTATCTTGGGAAATAGCTGGGCAAACACTATAAACCTCCTCCGCTTATTAAATAGAATGAGACAGCTCTATCTAGGACTTGGAGGTCAGGCAGTATTTATTCCTTCCTCTAATAAACATAGATTACAGGCTTGGTGGCACATCCTCTGTTCAATATCAGCTAATACGTGAACGCAGATTTCCTGTTTATACATGTTTCAGGATTCTTTGGACCTCCACCACCACGGAAAACCAAATTTGTGCTACTGAATGCAGCTGGCTAAACTCTTCCCACATTTAAAAGTAAGCTGGCAATACCTGATGTGAAATAGTCACAAACTCAGATAAGCCCAAAAATTAGCTTCACCATCCTTGGGTTAGCAAGCAAAATCAAAATAACCTATGAAGGTCTTGCAGCTGTCCTACGTAGTATGTTTCACTGTGTTAGGTGATGATATCAACCAATTAAAAGCAGGCTAATTAGAGGGAAAATGACAAATAAAGTTAACTAGCAATTTAAAGAAACAAGAAAAAGGTGAAAATAACCCATGACATTGAACTTTAAAAAAGGTTCAGGGGCAACACCATTGTGAGAACAGATAACTTAGAGATAGAGAAGGGGAAACTGCCTCAAGTTGCCCCAGGCGAGGTTTGGTTTGGACACGTGGGACAATTTCTTCCCCAAAAGAGTTGTCAAGGCCTGGTCCAGGCTGCCCAGGGCAGTGGTGGAGTCCCCATCCCTGGAGGGGCTTCAAAGCCATGAAGATGTGATGCTGAGAGATGTGGTTTAGTGGTGACCTGGCAGGGCTGGG
Source organism: Megaceryle maxima (assembly GCA_024605025.1). Taxonomy (NCBI): domain Eukaryota; kingdom Metazoa; phylum Chordata; class Aves; order Coraciiformes; family Cerylidae; genus Megaceryle; species Megaceryle maxima. Next base: position 2,745 of record JANHGN010014192.1, read on the forward strand.
TTAACAATTGGACTCCATGATCTTAAAGGTCTTTTCCAACCAAAACAATTTGATTTGATTTGATTCTATTTTCTTCTGCGGCTCATGGCCCTCATATTCAGAGGTGCTCAAATCTTTCCAAGGACATCTGTAATATCTGCAGCTTTTAGTGATCTTAGGAGGAATGTGTATGAGCAGATAAGCCTTGCAGTGTAATGTCTTACAGGTAACTAGTTGACTAGGAGAAGTTTGTTCCTCAAATGGCATAATGAAACACACAATCAATTTCCTATCTCATTATTGAGCTGTATATTAGACAAAATGTATAATGCATGACACTATTTACACTGTATCTATCTTCCCAAGGAATTATTGCTGTTACAAGAATGTTTTTCACTTTATTGTGTCTATAGCTCTGTCTTTTGAATACTGAATGTTTGGTTTTCTTGTACAACTTTGTACTTGGAAGAAAACATCCTAAATCTGTTAACAGTAAGTATCTGCAGTGGTATGGAAGAACAGACACAGCTAAAAGCCCAGCAAGACTTTTAGAAGAGCAAATGAGAATGAACTGCAATATTACTCTAACATTGCTTTAACAACAATTTTTTTTGTGTCCTACACTTCTTCTGGTATTGATGGTTTCCTAGCTAAGCCATAAAGCAGAGTTCTGCCAAAAATACAAATCACAGGAAGTTCCTAGTGCTCTTAGCTCCATCGACCTCCAGCAGCCTGCTCCACACAGCATTTACCCTTTCCCTAGAGCTACCTCTCCAGTCTCACTGCTCTTTCACACTCTGCTTAGGCTTTGAGCTGGAATGTCTCACCTGCCTTGAAAATTTGAGGCAGAGAGACCTCCCCTTCCAATGGTTCTATTTCCATAAATGAATGTTCATTAGGCAGTCCTGCGAGGAGCAGGGAGTTGGACCCAATGTTCCTTATGGGTCCTTTCCAACTTGAGGTGTTCTATGATTCTAGGGTAGCAAAGCCAGGACCTTGGGCTAGATCCTACTCCGAGGAAGCCTTTGACAGAGCTCATTTATTTGAGCATGCTAAATAAACTACAACATTGGTAAGGTGTTAAATAACGTATATATTTATGTTACCAAGCAGTGAACCTAAGACATTGTCACCATACAGAACAATTCCACTAATTAATCTTTGTTAGTATTAGGAAATCAATGTGAAACCACACTTAAATACCTCATGAAACTGTGTCTTTCATGGCACACAGCACCATGTAGATTTTAAGTAAATTCAGTAAAATATCTTAATTTAGAAGCCTTTCTTCTGCTTTTTTAAGGGAAGGCTCACTCACTAAGTGCCAGCTGAGAGGTACCTGAAGTAGAGCTTCAAGTGAACTGTATCTTTTTCCTCAGCTTTTGAAGAATTTGAGAAGGTTGAACCAATTTGAACTCCCAGAGTCTGTAATTTAGTTCTGGTGGTCACAGAGGTAGGTGTGAAATACCAGGCCACAAAAAGTGTTAGGCTATGGAGCCTCCTGGCTAATGCTTTTTTCCTACCACAAGGCAGATAGATCTTCTCCAGTAAATCCGAGAGATACTGCTGAGCAACCAGTACATTAGCAGTCTTGTGGAAAGTGGGGAATATTGACTCCATCCAGTGGGTAATCCCTAGGATCTCTGAGTATCTTCTTTACAACACCCTTATCCCAAATTCCTCCCATTGGCTCACTGCAATGCAGAGTTGTTGTCCAAAGATCACTGCTGTTTTTTCATTCCATTCTAGCCATTCACAACAGCTTTGCAACATCTACACCTTCCACGGACCATTCTGGCATTTCCATTTAAATACGAATTGTCAGAATAACAACTCATATTTTGCACCCAGGTTAATTCAATTTCTTTTCTTATTACGAAGGATAATTTAATAGTAGAAGTGAAATAACACAATTCTAGCTGTCCTATCCACTTACATATCCAACAGAAAGCCTCAAAACCCTTCTAGAAGGACACGAAAAAGCCATTATTTGCTGTCTGTTCAGTCTGCCCAGTGTCACATTACTCTGCTATTCTTAAATTCTGATTCTAGTTTTAGCACAGATGAAGAGACGCAAATGTTTGGAAGACAGGAGCCCAATATGTCGTACCTGTCATTTATAGAACTGCCTTTTGGGGATTTTTGTTTGACAATTGTCAATGAGTCAGACACTTCCTTTTTGCAGGAGAGGACCACAGAGCAAACAGCATCTCCTGCAGGATTCTGTTACTGTCACACAGTGGAAAACACACTTTCCATCTGGGTCCAAGCAGCAAGGTGGAGAGCACACCTGAGAAGTACAAAGTATTTTGAAAGGTATAATGTATTTCCTTTCTGTACTAGGCTATTTATATAATAAATGAACTAACAGATACCCGTGTTTGTTCTTTACTGTTTGGTTTCATTGGGTTTTAGTTGAAATGTACATGGCAAAGTGACATAGGTATGTCCCAGGCAATAAAGGAAAGGGAAGATGAGTCCTAAATGCCAAATCATTCCCCAAAGCAGGGAGACTAGTTGCTGTCCTTTTATTTTTTACTTGTCAACAAAGGCCTTTATCTTCCTACCTTTCCAAACTCTACCACACTTCTCAATGTATTGCTGAAATCACAGAGAATTCGCCCAGAAGAAACAGTTTGCACATCTTTGTCATTTTTTTCTAGTACTTTGATTTTGTTTCCCAGATTTCAGCTTGCACAAAAACCTCTATTCTGTGGTCATTTCAGAAAATACATATAGCAAATTTCCACAGAAGAATTAATCTGGTCTTTCAGAGAGAAAAAAAACCCCTAGACCTAGCAAGCAAACAAAAAAGCAAGTGATTTAGGATTGGGTGGTCTCTCACTTCAGGCAGTGGATCCAGATTCCTTCTAATTTCAGGCCATACTGCTGTTCACTTACCCAGGACAAAAATGTATTCTGCAGTTTCTGGGTTGACTCCAAGCAGAGTTTATCCTCCTGTTGAGAGGGATGCAAATTCAGAGAGAAGAAACCAGAGTGAAAGTGTTTAGGCTGCTTGATAGAAATTACTGAATTAAATATCAAAATATCTGAAAAAACCAAAATACCAAAAATATAATGTCTGAATCAACATGCCCAGAAGTAGCAGCAGAACAATATGCTGCCTTAAAATATATCCAAGACTCTGTTTTACATCTACAATCCATGCAGTTGGGCAAAATAATATATTTACTAATTTGTCTGTTATTTCCAGAAAACAATACCAGTCCCTTCCCTGTTATCATCCGCCAGTTATTCCTACTTCATTGTAATCCTCCAGACTGCCACTCCACCACAGAAAAAAAACACATTGATTTGCCCAAACATAGCAAAGAATTTTAACTTTAAGTATCAGGGTTCAGAGGAAAGTGAAGAAATAAACCAAAACCCTGCACAATGGTAAACGGAAAAGGATATGGTACCTAGAAACAAAATAATGTATTTCTTGTTACTCTGCTGGACACAAAGCCGCCTGGTCCCACCTGGCTTTATGTTCTAAAATCCCAGTATACTTCTACTTGGCAGTATATTGCTCCAGATTTGATATTCAGCCTTAATGCTTCAGAATCCAAAGCCATGCAATAACGCTGAGTAATACCTGCATATTTTATTTTTAACTAAAAAGGCATCAAACATAGGCAGCATAAGTTGCTACACTGTCCACATGACAGCCATGCAAACAGCGTATGATATTGCCAAGAAAAAGACAGAAGAGAGACAGAAGTCACATGGACAAGGACAGAAGCAAAGCATTGCCCAGGACTTGCGTGCTTTTGGCTGTAGGAAAGAGAAAAGGTTAGAGAAACTCAAAATCTTTTAAGCCATAAAGCCAATTTTTAAAAGCCTGCAGCCTCTAAACTGTGGTATCATCCAGCTTCTACCTTAGGGAGGCATCTATATTAGCATTTACTGCATTGCAGCGTTTATATTTGGTTCGGATCCTTGTAATACTGCTCAAGCCCTAGTGCAGCCAAAGCACTTTCCTTCTTGGTGAACTAAGGTGGAAGCCATGCCTTGGAGCAGCATCTGCCTCACTCAACCCGTGGTGGTGGCACAGGGCCCTCCTGTGGTTCACGCTCCCCACATCCATGGTGCACGTTTAGGCCCAGTGACTGGTGAAAACACTGGTTCTGGAACCTAACAGGTCACCCCCAATCAAACCCTCATTCTTCCCTCTGTTGGCACACCAGTCTTCGCTTCCACAGGCAACTCTCCTCAAAGTCCTGCTATTACATTGCTCAGGATTAACAGGCTTTCTGGCTTTATCACTGCCCCAAACAACTCTAAAATGCTGTTAATTAACATATATTTAACCGACAACTGGAGCTAGCACACAATTTCAAACTACCAACAAATGAAACATCAGTACACCAGAAGACTATCTCCAAGGACTGTATGTACTGGTATTAAGGAATTCAATGAGAAATACCATGTTCAAAAGTCTATTATCAAAGTTATAGATGGTGCAGAATCTCCGACTTTAATAATCTGGCATCACTAATTTTCTTTGTACACTACAATGCCTAAACAGGAAATACAAAGAGGGATTTGCAGTCATTGTAGGTATAATGAGGCAGAACACATCTTGCTGTGCTTACCCTGTTGAGTTACTGACCCTCTCACTGCAAACACAGCTACTGGACCAGTTCAGAGGTACAGTAGAAAAGCTGGTAGATGATCTTAGGAACGCACAGAGATCCCACAGAAATATATGTGTGTAACTGTCCAGCAAACATTCCTGTTTGCTATGGACACAATTAGTAAGTTTGGCTGCCACATGTATGCGCACACAGACACTATCACTCCATTTGTGCAGTCCTGGATATCTTTACAAAAGAACCAATATTCCAAACCAGCTCAATGTAAATGAACTCCTAGAGCATGTATTTGTTCAACCAGGCAAACATGTCAGCTTTAAATGCCTGCATTTATATTTATACCTCTGTGACATGAATTATGCATTTGCATATATTAGCAAGCTCTCTGTCTTCCTCTTCTATTACACTTCGGGCTGGTCCCCTGGGAACTCATTATCTACAGTGAGGTTCACAAGGGCTTGATGTGACTCTACCAGAATTGTTATTGTATTGTAATCTTCCCAGAAAGACTGTGATACTTTTCCCAAACACCTACAGTTCAATTCACTACTGACTATTTAATTGTCTAAGAGCAGTAAGCATTTTTGCCACCAAGCCAAAATAGTGAAAATGAATTTTCATGAATATTGCTGGGTTGGTTTTTTGGGGTTTTTTTTGGTGTGTTTTTTTTTGTTTGTTTTTTTGGTTGGTTGTTTGTTTTTTTTTTCCAGAGGCAAAGCAATTAAACTAGCACTTGGACAGACACTGCTAGAACAATATCAGTGTTGCTCTTTCCCTTGCAAATCTACATCACCTTACTTTTCTGTCTTCAAAGTAGGTTTTAATTTTGCCTTTTTTAAACTGCCTTGGGATGGCAACTTTGCCCGCTGTTGGAGATGAAAAGCAGACCACAGTTCAGCTAGTGGGATGCTCAGTGACAAATACCCTGGTTAGTGGCTGAAAGGAGGTAAGAAAGCCTGTGACCATCTCTGGTCCTCTCTGAGCCTGACCCCACCAAGGCAACAGGACACAGCACCCCTCTCATGCCAGTAATGCTCCAGGCCATGCCACCATGCTTCTGGTGTAGCAATCATAGAATTGTTCTGGAAGAGACCTTTAAGATCATGGAATCCAACTGTTACCCCAGCACTGCCAGTTCATCACTAAGCCATATCCCTCAGCATCACATCTTCATGGCTTTGAAACCCCTCCAGGGATGGGGACTCCACCACTGCCCTTGGCAGCCTGGGCCAGGCCTTCACAACCCTTTGGGGGAAGACATTGTTCCACATGTCCAATTTAAACCTCTCTTGGAGCAACTTGAGGTTGTTTCCTCCTGTCCTGTTGCTTGATCCTTGGGAGAAGAGACTGACCCAATCTGGCTCCAACCTCCTTTCAGAGAGCTGTCGAGAGTGAGAAGGTCTTTCCTTCTCTCCAGGCCGAACAACCCTAGGTCCCTCAGCCGCTCCTCTCCAGACTTGTGCCCTAGACCCTTGTTTTCCCACACCCTCAACCCTGGAACCGCTGGGCACGAGGCACCATTGTCCACCCCCCTGAACACGACTCCTCCGCCCTGAGGAGGTGCCAGCGTAGTGGCTTTTTCCCACTCTCACACCCTGGCACCCTCCTGCCGTGGGATTTCTGGACTTGTCGGTGAATTTGTGTCTCGTCATGTCGCCCGGCGCGGGCTGGTGGAGGAGGGACCCGAGGCGGGAGCCCCACGCGGGGCCCTGGCGCCCCCTGCCCCCTGCCGTGGGTAGCGCAGCGGGAGCCCCGGGTCACCGGCGACGGAGCCCGGGTGGGAAAGAGGGGGCGATGTGCGGGGCAGTCCGGGACTGGAGGAAGTTTCCTCCCCGAAAAGGAGGCTGTAGGGATCCTGAGGCTGCGGGAACCTGGCGGGGCACCGATGCTTGGGCAGCACCAGCAGGGAGGACAGAGGGGGACAGGGCAGCGATTCCCGCAGCGGTCGGGGGGCGTGTAGCTCTGGGGGTCGGTGAGGGAGAACCACCCCATTCCCATCCCCGGCTTTCGTGGCGGGGAATCATCCTCGGCATCCACAAATTGTGGCTTGTTTTTCTGATTTTTTAAATAAAATGAGCGCCCCGTCTTCCTGAACAGAGGCGAACCGAGGGTCCCCCGGGGAAGGGTTGGATTGGAGGTGCTTGTACCCAGGCGGCAGAAGGCTGCACCAGGAGTAGCCCAGACCAGCAGAGTTCCGCTGGTAAACGCGGCCGGGGTGAGGCCGCTCCGCCTGCCGCAGCCCGGGGCGGGCCGGTGCCGCTGCTGCTGCCGCCGGCGGGAGCCCCACCAAAAGCCTCTCACCGTGGCGTTTGGGCGAGGGGGAAGCACTTCTGTAACGCTTAGGTGCAAGCCCGCCTGTGCTTCCAGCTCGCCCGTGCTTGGGGCGAACGCTCCCCTCCGAGAGAGCCCGTCGGGCAGAGCGAACCCCACGTCGCGCCTCGGCTTGCTCCCCACGGGAGGGCGGGGAAGGAGCCCCTTCGTGAGGCACAGTCACCCCCTCTGTACACACACACACCGGTGCCGGCGGCGGGGGGCTGAGCGGGCGGCGGCCCCGGCTGCGTCAGCGCTGTGCAAACATCGCCGCGGTGCCCGCCGCTATTTAAGGGACCGCGGCTGAGTCTCCTCTTAACTTCCCTGTCTGGGCACACACGAGGCCTCGCTCCCTCCTCGGCTCCGACCTCGGGAGAGCATAGCCGAAAGGTAGGAAGCGCCTGTATCTCTGCTGGGGAGTGGGGCTGCGAAATGCCAGGGGGTGGTGGAGGAGAGGAGGGATGTCCGATGCTTACCGTTGCGGCGGCTCTGAAGGCATCCCGCCGGCTGCTGGAGCAAACACAGGCGGTTTCGGCAGGGGAAAGGAATTCAGGCTGCTCCCGACGGGTGCTGGACGGTCCACAGCTCTGGGCGAGGGTCTGTGGGGGTCGTTGAGGTCTGCGGGAATCCCTCGGGGTGCAGGCTGGAGATTTTTTGTCTTTGGAGTCGTTATGAATAGATGGATGGGTAAAAATGAGTTGTACATGAATACACATATAGGTAAAAAATATAGGAATCAGGTCAGTTAAGAAGATACCTCTGTGGAAAGGATGCAACACACCTTCGGGTCTCTGAGTACTAAAACCTACAGGGTGTACATCTCTAATAACCATGCGGGAGTAGTATTTTGACATTTTTTATTCATTTCCTAACAATACTAAAAAAACCCCCACCATATTTTATGCATCACAAATGTTTCCAATCTCATCTCTGTGTCGGGCAAATAAATTTAATCTTCTCTTTTAAAATTAAAAAGTCATTTTCAAAAACTTAAATGATTCAAAAATTATCACACAGCTGAGATAATTCTTCTGTATTTATAAGTGGAAATCACCCCTATAGCATTAAGTACTAGGAAGCTTCTTTCTCTTAGTAACTCAGAGTATTTCCTCTGTTTCCAGAAAAATACTCTCTTACAATAATAAATTGGTTCGGGCTGGAAGGGACCTTAAGGATCTTCTAGTTCCACCCTGCCTGCCATGGGCAGGGACAACCTTACAATAGAGCAGGTTGCTCAGAGCCCCGTCCAGCCTGACCTTGAATGGTTCCAGGGATGGGGCATCAACCACTGCTCTGGACAACCTGTTCCAGTGTCTCACCACTCTCACAGAGAAGAATTCCTTCCTAATATCTAATGTAAATCTACTCTCTTCCAGTTTTAAACCATTAGTCCTTGTCTTATCACTACACACCCTAATAAATATTTAAGTTTAATGATGATATTATAAATATTTCCAGTTATATGATCAATTTAGTAAAGCGACACTGTCTTGTCCAGTACTTAAGGAAGGAATAAAAAATTTGTTACATTTGAATTTTCTGTTCTACATGAAGAAGATTGTTAAGTTGCACTTTATCTCTTACAGCTTTTAACTAAACAGCATTTACTTCCTCAGTTATTACATCAAATTCTTGAACAAGTGTTAGATTTTGTTTTTAATTCTCTTGAGACAAATTCTTGTTTTTTCTTCCTGTGTGTGATGAGTTGAAACCCATGGAACACTGAAGTTCAAACCAGTGAAAGCTGACAGGATAAAGGCTCTTGCTAGAACTTGTCAGAGTTGAGCATTTGTGATAGCAGCAGTTTTTAATACAACAGCCAAACACTGAAATGTTTCAATGCTGAGAGTTTTCACAGAGCTGTATTCTCCTCCCTTACCTTTTAGTGAAGTACAGCTTCCAAAACAGAAAAGCAAGTAATAATTGAGTGGGTCAGCGATACACAGCACACACCACAGTGGATTAATTTTGTTCCTTCCGGTGTATCTTCCTCTTATCAAGGAATATTTAACTATTTACATACACATTTTCCAGTTCAAGACAGATCCCACAGTTACCTGTGTTAAAAAACCACCCCAATCCTAGCTTGCTCAGAAACCAGCCCCCCAGTGGAAGATGGGGGTAAAGAAAACATACAATGGTAGCAAACCTGGTCATTTTAACAACCTATCATTCCTTTATTCCCAGCGATGTACAGCGGTCTATGCATCTGTGTGCTCCTTGCCGGGCTGTCGGCGAGCTCTTTGGGACAGCAAACCGTGGGCTCGCACAATGGGAATCCATTGGCCGCCGAGCTGGAGCAGAGCTTGACAGAACATCAGCGGTACATCCGCGCCCCTTCTTCTGCTGGCCCGCTGAAATCTGTGCCGCGGCTGGATGGAAGCATTGACCAAAGAGCAAACATCGGTGCCTTGTTGGCCAAGTATCTTCAGCAAGCCCGAAAAGGTACTTAACTGTGCTACTTCTGTGTCAGTGGAATTTCCAGTGGGGATACCTAGATGTTACTGTAACCCCATCATCATCTAGCGCGAGTTCCTAGAGAAGACAGGATGTAGATTTTGCCTGGTTATTCCTGAAGTAGGGAGTGTTCTCTTACTTACTGCAAAACTCCTCCCAAAAAAGATTTGAACGTAGCAGCCACTGACCGAGAGCTGCGTACAGGTAACTGAAGCAAGTCAGGTCAACACTCAGCTTTTAACTTACTACTTTCATAGCCTTATCATTATTTTTGATATTATTTTCAGCATGTTGTATCTCAGATAAAATACAGTAATTGCATTTTCTGCAAACTTTTTAAATTTCATTAATGTCCTCCCTCCCCTTTTTTAAACTAGAAGGGCAGGAAAACTTTTCCAAGGATGAATACAGGCCAGATTGTCAACCTCATCCAGAAATACCTGTACAAAGGAAATCTCCTGAGTATTGGGCTTTCCATGCTCCTGGGGGAAGTTACAAAAGCATGCAAAGCAAACTCACACTCCTGAACACAACAACTAAGAGCGTGGACAAGTAAAAGCACATTTGCTACAAAATGTGCCAATTCCTGTAAGGTTTTGGGCCTCAGGCAGCCTGGGAATACAATCTTGCACATACTTAAAACCTCCATGGCACTGTGTGTCAGACAAGGGTGTGAAGCACCCATAGAGCAATGGAATTCCTTCTTAACATGCAAGTTATTAGTGACTTGTGATAGCTTCACTCTAGTCAATCCCCTGTACTACAGGGAAAGGAGACATTTGAGAAGCAACAAGGGCAGTAAGTAGGATTACCTGGACATATAGACATGTAGAAATTAATTCACTCCCCACCCCAAACTGTGCTTAGAGTAATATTCACTTTATATAATCAAGAGCTTTCTCCTCTCCTGTTTCTCCACACAACCTTGTGCAGATCATTTAACCCTCCCCTCCTGACAGCCTCACTTCTCATCTCTATGCCAGGCAAAATCCTCTGATGTCTGATGGCAGCCTGCAATGAAGAGATGCCATATGCATTTTTATGCATCCCCTATGCAGCCATACATGCTCATCTATGCACCTTGAACATAAATTGGAAACAACAGAAAAAAAATCCCAGACACTTTCAATATAGCCTGAGAGACTCTGTCTCACATCACCAATTTCCACGGAAGCCATTAAGGAACATCTTTTACCACTTCACATAATGTAATGAAAAAGAATTCAGATACAAAATCCCACAGTTCAGTGCTCCAGTTAAAGCTGTTACTGGATGAGAATGTCATTGCAGGAGTCAATGAAGCAGAACCCTTGTTACCTTTCCCTGGTGTAGTCAGTCACCCACCCCCTACCTCCTCATTCTTGTTTACGTAAAAAAACCCCAACACTTTGGCTTTACAACATCTTTTTGGTAAGTACTAATATGAGGGAGAATTCCCTGCATACATGTTAATTGACATATATAATGATCTCTACAAAGTGACAGCAGATAGTGGCATTCTTGTGGCATAACTAGCCTAGTTGGACTCTGGTTTGTATATGCACTTGCTGGTTACGGAAGGGAAGATTCAGAGGGGCAAAATGATATTGACTTAATTTATAACAATACATACAATGTTCCCATCAAAATGCTGCATTCTTATTTAACATAAAAGTTCTGGGCAGTACTTCAGAAATCTCTATAGAACTCTCACATCTACTCTATTACTCACTTTTATCCTGTCTAAACCATAATACTAGAAAATTCCATCTAGAAAGAGAGTCTGGGCATTTGCCAGTGTTAGCAGCCACCAGTGATGCTGTTTGCCCTTGTAATTTGCAGAAAACCTGATTTTAGACAATATTGGTGAGCAGTGAGACACTGGAACAGGTTGCTTAGGGAAGTGGTGGATCCTCCTTCACTCGATGTGTTCAAGACCAGGTTGGATGGAGCTTGGAGCAACCTGGCCTAGTGGGAGATGTCCCTGCCCATGGTAAGGGGGTTGGAACTACATGATCTTTAAGACCTTAAGATCTATGATTCTATAATTTCCCATTAAACCAGTCAGAGAGTTAAATTCTCTCAAGAGGTTAGGGCTCAATGGTGGCCTCAGAGCCCTTGCAGCCCCCAGGTCACTGCAGTCTCAGAAGTCACTTAAACACCAACATCTGAGTGATGGTTCTGCCCTGTCTTAGTCCTGCCTGATTATACTGCCAAGAAACCATTCTCATCAACTTAATTATGTGTTTTGAATTATGAATGTAAATTTCATGGTATTTAAGCATTTAATGGTAGACATTCTTTTCTAGAAATAATTAAATTATTTGTCCTTTTGTTTTAGGTAGATGTCTAAAACACGTCTGGTTTCTGTTTTAGCACCTTTACCTCTCCTATCCTTCTGCCTCCACTAACAAAACAATGCAGTTGTTTGGATCATGTTAATTGTAAATCAATTCACAAAGGAAATCTTGAAATATAAAAGCACAGAAAGGTTTCCTTCAAAACACAAGAAACCATAAACAAGGCAATTGTGTACATTTGTGGGGTCTGATTTGGGCTTCTTTTCCTTTTTGATCAGTTCAGGTATTTCTCAAGCCTCAGTCTGCATTGAATACTCATGTATTGAATCTGTGCCTGCCTCACTCAAGGCTTAAGCTCAACCTAATTATTTGCATATGTCAATTTAGGCTGTTTTCAGGGAGTACAGAGAGAAGTAATTTACACCTTTCCCTGCATTTCTATTTACAGAATGTGACCATGTTAAACCAGAGGATTACAGCCCCTTTTTTTAAAGCAGAAATACTCCTTGCACATTGTCTGTGACTCTTTGATGCTTTAAGCAAGGAAGCCCGAAAAGATAAGGCAAGATCAGAGATCAACATCCAACCCTGCTGTGAAAGGAATGACAAAAGCTTGGATAAGACATGAAAATATCACTGATATAGTAAAAAGCTCTGTGTAATTCCAGCAATAGACATCTCTAGCTAGCAATTCCAGACACAATTTTCTCCATTTCAGGACTATTCACTTTTTTTTTTACTGAATTTGCACTGTTAGAGCTCCTGTACTTATATTTATGGCTCTTCAAGCAGCATGGGACCATGGTGGAGTCCTGTCTCAGGCCTGCATCTGCTTATGAGAAGAGTTATTTTGCATCTGGAGCAGCTCTCCCAATACCAGCAAGCAAGGATGGGGTCTTATAGGATGAGTAAGAAGTGGTTTGAACTTTCTTTCTAGTGAAATAGGAAGGAAAAAGGAGAAATCAGAGAATCATAGAGGCCTGGGTTGGAAAGGGCCATTCAAAGTCATCTAGTCCAACCTCCACCCTGCAGTGCACAGGGACATCTGCAACTAGAGCAGGTTGCTCTGAGCCCCATCCAACCTCACCTGGAATAGCTCCAGGGATGGGGCTTCTACTACCTCTGATGAACCTGTAAAACATGTCCACTTACTCTCTGCTCTCCCAACTGCTTTTTCTTTAGGTCCCACTGGAAGGCTCTCAGTTATGGGCAACAGAGTACAGACCATTGATCCTACACACAGGATAAATGACAGAGACTACATGGGCTGGATGGATTTTGGACGCCGCAGTGCTGAAGAATACGAGTACTCTTCCTAAAGAACAGCAAACTATAGCAACAGAAAAAAAGTATTTAAAAAAAATCACACTCCCATGTCTGTACAGCAAGAGAAAAAATAATTTGTTGTCCTCTTTGAATCAGTGTTTTAAAATATATAATGTATTTGATGTAAATTTGTCTGTAAGACTATACAATGCAATATATACATACATAGAAATTTCCAGAAACTGTTTTCTTTCTTTTGTGGTTTCTCATACATGGATATTATATTAAAATTATTTCATTTATGCCTTTTTTTCCTGTCACCACATGTTACTGAGTGTCTTACTATAAAGAGAGGCAGGAAGATGCCTTCATTCAGCAATGTAAATATATTCTATGTGGTCAAACAAGCCACCTTCAGTGAAATCTTGTGTCTGCCCCAATAGTTGGGAACTCTAAGGGGAACATGTCCAAATACAAACAGCACAATCCAGGCAAGGCCAGCCCCCTTCATGGTGATCCCATCTGCAGGACACACCAAGCCCACCTGTTTGTAGTAAACAGTCAACAGCTCTAGAACTAAAAGAGGAATCACACAACATCTTTCATCTTCCTGGCTTATTTATTTTATGCTGTGGACTAAATGTCAAAGTTCTGCTGACAGCTGCAAATGACAGAATAAATGGAGCGCTCCCTGCTGAGAACATTCCATTTGGGAAGGGGGTGAGGACAGTGGCCTGAGCAGAGCAGAAGATGAGCCTGACAGGGAGAAGGTATCAGAGCAGTCTAGTGTCCTACAAGCAAACAGGGCACTCCCGAGTGTCACAGAGGCAGCCTGAGTTAGCTATCGCCCACTGGCATGGGGATGATGAGGGGACTGGAAAATCATAAAATCGTTCTGGTTGAAAAAGACCTTTCAGATCGTCGAGTCCAACTGTTAACCCAGCTCTGCCACCACGAAACCATGAGATTGCACCTGGCCCAAAATGAGGCTGGTAGGCTGCTACCCTGGTAGCTGGGGAGTGATCCCTGCCTATGCAAAACCAGCACCAGGCTGCAAACCTGTGCACTATCCTCATCCCTGGGGGTAATCCCTCCCATGGCTCCTGGCTCTGCTTTGGCAGCTGGTTCTCACATCAAGGGAATTCCCTAAAGTGAAAAAGGAGACATTTTTTGGATTGCATAATTCACAGAATTTCACCCAAATGTGCGCATTAATAAGAAAAAATTTTGTCATTTGCTGAAAAGCAGCTGCTTGCCAGAGGCAAGAGAATTTTCTTCCCTAGTAACACCAAATCTCTCCTTTTGTGAATCTCACCTTGAAAACACAGACACACTTCGCTGCATGAACTTTTCTTCCTCTCAAGCTCCTTCCATTCAACCAGTTTCCAAGCCACCTAATCCAGCTTTTTTGTTTGTTTGTTTTTTTCCTTTTCAAATATAACAAGTCCTAAAGGCCTGAATTGTCTCCTTAGTTTTGACTATTACCCACAGGAAAACAGCTCATAATGCCTATCTTTCCAAAAATTTCAAATAAGAGATTAAAACCAATTTTTTTTTAATTTTTATTTTTCTGAAGCTGAGGAAAACAAATTAATCCAAAAATGCATCAATTAAAACATTTCCCACCAGTGTGATGTTTCTTTAATAGTAACTTGGGAGAAAACTAAGTTTCTACTTTGCTGTCTTTTAAATGAATGACAGGAATGTTCAAACAACACTTAAAAATGTTTCTATTCCCAGCTTATGCAATGAAGGACATCATATTGTAATATTGCAGGGGACTGGGAGTGGGTGATCTTACAAATTTAGCTTTACTACCACTAACTTTTTTTCCCCTCCTCTGTCTCATTTCCTCCAGGCAGGGGAATGGAGGAACAAAAGATTCTTCCTCCCATTCCTCTCTCTTTTGAAGGTCTCTAAAGACGTCTGTGAAAGCACATGGCCCCCAGTGCAGCTGGGTGGTGGCTTTGAGGGCATTCACAAGTCACTCCCCCAGGACAGGGACATCTTTTCATTGCCTGCCACACATAAAACGATGCAAAACCACCCAAAGAGTGACACCACAGTCCCTGGGGTGGCCAGGGGGCCTTCTCTGCTCTTGCAGTTATCAGGGTTCTGCCTTTCTGCATCCCCCAGCAGTTAAGTAACTTCCAAGGCACCATTCCCAGGCACAAAATAATGCTTCCCACCCCTCACCCACCACCATTGCCTTTGATGAAGCGTTTTCTCATTTTACATCACAAAAATGCCAATTACAGGGAAAAAAAAAGCGAGATTTGCTTTCTCCTTGTGAAGGGAGCAAGTAAAGTTTGTCTTGTTCTGAAAATGATGAAGAGAAAGTGCTATTTTCCTTTGCCAGCCCACCACCAGCACGATGCATGCCAGCAATTACATCTGCCACCTTCCCTGGATGTCGGAGAGCTTCTGACAAAATTTGGTCTGATTTTTTTACAGTCACTGCACAGACTGGTTTTAATATTGAAGCTGTACTGATGCTGTAAAACAGAGCAGGAAAATAAAGGGACTTGAAGTGACTCACCTGACATCTGAATGAGGACTGAAATCATGATTTAATGTCTTTTTTTTTTTTTATGGCCTATCTTCAGACTGAAGACCTCAGCCAGCCAGTACAGTTAAATGGAGGCCCTCTTCTGACTGGGCATTGAAATAACTATCAAATGAATGTGCTTTGCAGAGGGCCTGATCCTGCCACTGTTTGCAGAGGCTTCTTCTGTCCACCTGTCCTTCAGCAGAAAACAGCTTCACCTCAGCTGGATTTTAGGCAGGCACTGAATTGCCTAGCTTTGACAAACCCCAAAATGGAGATGCAAGGCAAAGCTGTACAACCACAGCCTGGCTCGAGTGAAGCATCATGTGGACTGGAGCACTGGGCAGAGCAGGGAGCCCTTCAGGATTGCAAGTTGGGACCTACAGGCCTGAATTCTGCTAGAGCCCCTCTTTTACTACCTAAAACCCAGCTCAGGTCTAACATGTTTTTTCAGGTGCCAGTAAGATACAAACTTGTAGCTGTGCAGGGGACATCTCTTCCTCATTCTTCACATGCACAGTAGTGTTGTAGCAATCACAGAATCATAGAATTGTTCTGGTTGGAAGACATCTTCAAGATCATCAGGTCCAACCATTAAACCCATCACTGCCAGATCACCACTAAACCATAATCATCAAGGTATGAGGAAATTGGGGCCTCTCAATACTTAAAGAGACAATCTTTTTAGTAGGGCCTGTTGCAACAAGACAAGGTGTGAAGGTTTTAAACCAAAAGAGAGAGATTTAGACTCAAAAGGAAGAAGAAAATTTTGATGCTGAGGGTGGTGAGAACCTGGCCCGGGTTGCCCAGAGAGGTGGTAGAAGCCCCATCCCTGGAATCATTCCAGGTGAGGTTGGACAGAGCTCTGAGCAACGTGTTCTAGTTGCAGACGCCCCTGCTCCCTGTAGGGAGGTCGTTGGACATGACCTTTAGAGGTCCCTTCCAACCCAAATCTATCTATGAACTGTTGCTCTAGGAGGCAGCACTGTTCCCGGAGATAAAGGGGAGCTGGCTATAAGTGCCTTAGCAACATCCTCCTCCTCCTCCACACATCTGTCATCTGCTCCTTTGGGAGCAGAAGAAATTCCCCAGATGGGAAAGAGTTATAAAGGCTGCTGAGACACCATTCAGTTCCCCACTGACCTGGAGGTGCTAATTGGAGCTAAGTAGGGCAGGGTAGCATATTCAGCAAAGTCAAGGAACACTGGTAGCTGCAATGCCCATCCCATGGCATTAACGAAGCCACCCTCCAGGCTGCTCTGTTTTACCCCAAGGGAAGCAGCAGCCTCAGGGATGGAGCCTCAGGAGCTGGGTACAGGCCCCTTAGTCCCAGCAAAGGGACTGAGAAGCGCCCAGAAGACTTCAGCATGTGCAGCAGCACTGCATTGGCACAACCTGCTGGAGCTTGGCTGGCAGGGGAGTTTCCCAGCACTGCCAGCTCTCTGACATTTAATTTTGCTTTACTCAAATGCATCTTTACAGAAGCACATAAAAAGGGGCTAAATTAACACCAGCAAAACAGCAAATCAATACCTTTTTGCATTTAAAGATGGTTTGTTTTCTCTGCAAGTTTGATTCAGTTAGTTCCATTCCAGCGTTAACAACTTAATTTCAAAGCTGGTGCTGGGCAAATCTCCATGAATAGAGCAGCTGAGGAATTTGCAAGTCAGATAAAATCTGAATGCCCCTAGCAGAGCAGGGAAAGACTTTTCTGGACATTTGACTTTTGTATCCCACAAGTTCATTAAAATTCTCTTAAAGAAAGAAAAAAAAGCCTGGTTGTGGGCTCCTTAAAGCTTTAACCATCACTAAGTGCCCATGTCAATTGAACAGTGATAGGATTTAGCACAGTGGGAAACCTGTTTCAGCAAGACAAAAATCTCTATAATCTTTTAAATACAACCCCATCAGCTTCTCCAGTATCTCCATTCTCACATGCACACCCGCTGCCCAAATCACAGCTAAGGACCATACTAAACACGAATAACTTTCAGGCCTTTTATTATTTCCCTTGCTATTCTGTGATCTCAATTGCTTTGTTACCTGAACTGAGCAGCACCCAGTGAGATGCCGCAGCACAGCCGAACAATGCAAATTCTTCAACGTCAATACGACCCACGGATACTCTCTGTACCAAAGGAAGGCAGGACACATCTCACCAGCATTGCTGGGCTTTTCAATTTGATGTGAAGAGCTAAAGAAAAACATATTCAGGAGTTTGGGAGCAACTGTTAAACCCCTGTGCACCACAGACTTCCACAATGGGGCCATCTGGTGCTTTGGAGATACAGAAGGAAGAGAGGAAGAGTTACAAAAGGTTGAAACACCAGTCTTGGCTCTCCAAAGAACATTGTGTGTCCACAGCCCAGTCTTAAGACACACAGTCCAAATCATCTCACCCTCCTCTCACCTCCAACACAGCTTTCAGAAGTGAGTGATTGCATTCCTTGTGGTAGTACTGTGAAGATGCATCCAGCAAAGTTTCTGAGATGATAGGATATTGCAGGGATGGAGGACCACTCTGAGCAGAGGCACCATTTGGCCTTCTGAGGTTTACTTTATGCAGTAGTTCCGTTCTGCTTTGAATCAACCAGTGCATTAAATACGTTGGCCAAGTTTCCAGATAGCTCATGCAGTCTTTGTTACCCCATGGCATCATTCACTGTCCTGAAGGAGAAACTAAGACACTCAGCTTCATTCCCATCACTCATACAACTGCCTCACAAACCTTCCCAGATGCAATCACTTCATTTTACCTTTCCATTTTCTGTTGCACATTGAATTCTTTTGCCTTTCCTGTCTCATACGACACTGTCACTTGTCCCCTGATGCTCTGTCAGTGAGCTCAAGGGTTGAAGCTTCTGACAAAGTCACCAAAAGGATTCAGGAACTGGACTTAAGGGGTTGTGTCCTCACGCCGAAAGGCCCAGGAAGGTAAATGCATAAGGCCACAAGTGCCTGACTCTGTCCACCACAATAACCAGATAAAACACGTAAGCCTGTGAAAAAAGGACGTATCTAGCCTGAATTACTATTTTAAATCTTTTTTAGCTATAACAGGCTATCTTTCTCAAAATACCTGTGTCTTAATACCACAGTCTTTTACTAAGATACATGGAGGCAAACCCTATGATTGCAACATTCTCCAATTTAAGTGGGAGTCCTTCTAAGCTCATGTCTCTGAGAATATTTGTTTTTTAAAGAGAGCAGGACAGACCAGGTCCAGACGGACCAAACACTATCCTGATATGGTGTTTATCACCAACAGAATGCAGTTTTATCTAAGTAGAACTTTTCTCTTTTTAAACCTTAGGCATCAACTTTCATTAACAGGTCCTACTACATGGACTTGTGAGGACTTACCCTCCTCACTCTCTCTTCTGCACACATCTGTGATGCTTTCCAGATTTTCTTCCCATTTCACATGTGCACCCCCTTCCGTCAGCTAACCAAATCCCAAATGCTACTCATTGTGAAGCTACAGGCACCCTATGAACCAGCCTCAGCTGCCCCCTTTCCTGGAGTGGCAGTTCTTGAACTCGGAGGGCTGGATGCACCCAGATTGTCCTTCTTGGATCCCTCCCATTAATCATCGCCTTCCTGACCACCAGCCTCTGAGCTTGGAAGAGGGGGACGATATGTCTCTGGACTTACTGACATGGTATCTGAATGCACCCAGCATGGCATCAGCCTTTCTCATGGTTGACAGAGGGCACCACTTCATAATAATGCAAGCCCTCCTAAAGTTTGATTAGGCAGTGCTGCTCTCCAGTCTCTCTCTGTCCCAAGTTATATGACCTCAATAGCATTAATTCCCTCCCAATCTCATGTACATCCTTCTCCTCAGTATATGTTGTCTGTCCTTCTAGCAACTACTGCCTTCATCCAAGTAGCTCTTTTATTATTACTGAGCTTCCACCATTATGTGTGTCTTTAAGGAGCTTTTTTTTGAGTCTCTCGTTATCTGGAGTTTATTCAGTGGGCTCTTTTCTCCCTTAGGAATGAAGACACTGGCTAAGAGCAGAGCTTGTTTCTGTCCTGCTGGAAAACACACTGCATTTCCTTCTTACTCTGCACTGTCACATTTCGTTACTACAGATTTTGCATCATTTTAGGCAGCGCAGTTCACAGCCCTCTCCCACTCAAAATAGACAAACCACACAATACCCAATTCTGCTTTCTCAGAATTAAAATAAAAATAGTAATAATAATAAAAAAATTCACTTCCACATTTTTTTGTTTAGACCTAAGTTTCACCAGTGTCTTTAACAACTCAAAACCTTTCAGCCACTTCTGTACCTAAGAATTTAAAACCCAAACCTGGTGACAGCCTCTTATTTTGCTTTGACTTGAGAGATGAAAGCAAGCTAGCTGGAGGATCTATCACCTTAAAATAAAACCCCAAACAAAACAACAGGAAAAAAGCTGAATAATACACAACAATGCAACTTTTCTGTTATTTTATTGATATTAGTGAAGAAAAATTTAAATTTCATTTTTCTGATGTGTTACAATTGCTTTTTCCTGTGGGTGTACTCCTTATTTAAAGGCTAAATAATACTTCCCGATTGCATGATTACTTGCACACTTTAGGTTCTCATATGGTATTGCTTTCTTCCTCTGGGTATATAAAATGGTCCATTAAGTCCATGATTTATATATTCTTTTTTCCAGAATCAACTGTTATTCTATCTACTGCTTTAAGATACATTCAAAAAAAAAAAAAGCTACTGAAATTTTACTTGCAGTAAGTGCACACATACAATAGCAAAGAGAGCTGATGACATTTTACTAAAACATTGTAAGTTCATAGAATAAATAGAAGTTTTCAAACACATGCAGTAACTGACCGATGTGTTGTTTATTTTTTCTTTCTCAAAAAATACCCTTAGTGTCCATAGCACTACCACAATAACTACTTCATTCAGGAAAAAAACAACCCCAAACCACCCACCTATCTCTTGTCACAAAAAGACAGTTTCATTTATACAAGAAATTATCAGTGCTGACGATTTAGTAACAGTCTGGTACAAACAGCAATTCACGGTAATTATGTTTAGTGAGATAATGGCAACAAACAGGGAACTTGATTTGGATGCCACAGGAAGTGCATGGAAAAGAAAGTGAATGTTAAAGCCTCCCCACTCTGCTCCTCTCCATCCCCCCCTTCCAAAAAAATGCGTGTCTCAGCTCAGCTCCCGAAACAAGCTCAGCTTCAGTCTCTTCCAGTTCCAGGATATTTCAATTCTTTCTACAGGCACCCAGCAGAAGTTTGGGAGAAACAGAGAAAAAGACCCAGCAATATAAGTGAGGATTTCCTGGCTGTAACTAAAGGTGGTGTTAGATCTTTTGTTTCCTTTCCGAACAAGCAGGGGGTTATTTGTTGGTATCAGGAGGTATTTTTTAATTTTAAATTAACTGTGAAATGAATTGTTTCCCACAGTTTTACCTATGACAAGGTTCAACTTTGGAAAAGAGAAAATGGGTGGGGAATATTCTCACCCTGTTTTCAAGGTCACGGTCCTCTACAGATGTGATACCTGAAGATCAGCATGAGGACTGCAAGTGGCTCTTTCCAGCTTGTACCATTCTGTTACTAAATGTTTTTTGTGGTTCTCTGCTGAGGTTTCAGGGACGCACCTTTTCCTAACACTGCTTTTAGCTACATGTTCTTTTATAACATTCTTATCTGTCAATCTGTTCTGCAACTTTGACTTCTAGGAAGTCACTGCCATGTTTACCTCGCGCATCGTGAAAAATGTTTTCTTTGGGGGCACTGACAAATCACATTTCAGTGGCAGCAACACGAAGTATAAAGCATTTTCCTTTCCACAATCCAGTGCAGCATTGAAAAAAACAAAACAAAACAAAAACCCCAAACCCAAAGTGGCACAGAGTGTGAACATGCCAAATGGAACAGCGGCCGCAAGAACAGGTCAAAATTCCAGGTACCCAGTAGCCCACTGACCTCAGCACAGTATTTGTTCAAGTTTATCATCTTGGTGAGGAGAATACAGAACAAAACAAAACAAAAAACTAAATGAAGTTTCATCCATTCAGGCATTAACAGCCAGGCACTCCAATAACTTATCTACAGAAGCAAAACTCAAACTACCACACTTTAAACCAAGTGCTTTTGTCAGCGTTTAACGAAGCACAAATGCTCCCATGCTTCAAGTGATGTAACACGAGGTTTCACATAACACATTCAAGAGCTTCCCATGCACCTTTGACTCAAGTTAGGCTAGCTACAGAACTCATGTTCTCCTAGTCAAGTTATTTTTTGTTTGTTTTTTTTTTTAGTGCATCTTAAAAAGAAAAAAAGAAACCTTTTCAAAAGGTTAGCAAGTTAACCTCAGTACAGCATTCATAACGCAGAGCCTTTTGCACTCAATTGAGCAGTAAAATAATCCAATTAATTATAATAGATCTCATTCATATTTACATATTTTATACAAAGTTTACACATTTCTCCCATTAGGCACAAAGTTGATTTGTCAGACAATAGGCAATGAAGGGGTGATGGGGAAAGGACAAGACTGGAGAAAGGATCTGAACATTTTTTTATTTAAAAAGACTAGCTGTATAAATAAAAGTCCTTCATCGTAAGCTAGTTTGCTTTGTGAGCTTGGTTCCCATGAGGATCCCTGAAGGGAGAGACGTTGGGCCTTTCATCTGCATGCTGGAACCCACCATAGTGGGGAAGCTCCGATTCCTTCGGATGCCAGTGTTCAGCTGGATACCCCCAATGGCACTGGTCACAGCAGGGCAGCCCAATGGGAGACCATCTGGTGCCAGGCCTCCAGGAACAAGGGCCCTCACTGGTCCTTGTGTCCCACAGAGGAGAGGTCCTTGGTCATCAGTTAAAGGAGGAGCTGATGTTTGCCCTGAACTCACAACTTTGGCAATACCAAACCTCTTGACTTTGTCCACCAGATTAAGGTTGGAAACAGACACATCAGTCTGACTCTCACTGTTCCTGATGTTCTTTTTATTCCTCACCTCCTTCAAGATCGAGCTAGCGGGCTTCGAAGCCAAGAAGTTGTCATAAGGTGGGCTGGTGCACTTGAACTCAAAAGATGGAGGGGATGAAGAGGGCGTCTGCATAGGCGAGTTGGGTGGAGTGGAAGGAATGATCGCCATTTTAGGGGGGTATGTGTTCAGGAGGGTGCTTCTGCTGGCTCTGTCCCAGCTCTGTGGATTGTACACTGCTGCCGAGATGCCCCTTTCCTTTAGCAGCCACACCAGCCCCAGAGACGTGCTCATCGTCGTGGTGGATTCCCGGAGGTTAGTGAAGGATTCGGCCAAGCTCAGACGCCGAGGAGTACAGGGAGTAGCCACCGGGGTGCCTTTCAAATTGCTAATGCTGCCACAAGCTGGAGTAGGTGCTGCGTTAAGGCTGAAAGCAAAGGAGCAGGACAATTAGTCTCTCTAGTAGCGATTTAAAACGTAGCACAAGCAAGATTTTTAACCCTGAACAAGGACTTTTATCCAATTTGAGAGCACACAGGAAACCTGACAGTTCTCAGCTTCTTGAAAACCTCCTAACAAGGGTATAAACATCATCTACAAATAGCATCTCTCCATTCTGCATACTGCATACTTCACACTTCACCACACGGTCTCCCAGTATTAACACATTTCTCTGATAAACTACTCAATCAGCAGGTTTCTGATCAACACCTTCAGTTTTCCTTCTTGAACTATTGGCTGTCACAAGTTGCAGTTGCTTCCATGAGACAAGGGAACAGAAGGACTTGTCCTTCCAGCACTGTTATGTCATAGCAAAGGAGAGCAGCAAGGTAGGAGGGAAATGTATTTACTACAGAAGCATTTGTAGCAAAGCTTGTGGAAGTCATCACAGACATCAACATGCACTTCTGTAAGGTCAAACCCTTCTTCTGCTGAATTTGCTTTCTTTTACGGGGAAGGGAAATCTGACTTTTGATGGAGATGCACACTGGTGTGAGCAACCTGCTCTAGTGGCAAATGTCCCTGCTCACTGCAGGGAGTTGGACTAGATGACCTTGAAAGGTCCCTTCCAACTCAAACCAGTCTATGATTCTATCAAAAGACATGAGAAAATACAGTCAGTAGGCAATTGATAACTCAGCAGCAAACCCAACATGACAGAGCCATTCTACTGTCAATTTGGTAAAATGTTAATTTCTGTAGTTCAAAACATGGCTAAATTGATCCCCAATTCCAGTTCCTTCTTAAAATAAACCATGTAAAGGCAGCTGACAAGGAAATGTTAACTGGGGAATAATGGGCACATTGGGAACAAGGGGCAGACTTGCATACTTATGTTTAGTGCTACTTTACTGCATTTTGTTTTCTTAAGCACACTACTGCTAGTTATTAGAGGATGGGATTTCTTGAGTCGTATCAAACAACATTCATTCTGTCAGACCATCCTCTCCCCATAAGCTGACCATCGGAATGAATACAGATTCAACAGCCAAAGAATTCCAGAAACAAGGCATGACACTACAGACTCCTGTCCATTTGGCAGAATGCCAAGAGTTCCGTGTGCCTTTAAGAAAAACCTTTCCAACTATTTCTAACCATGGCGAAATTATGATTTTTGCTACTTACTCATACACAAAAAAGTGAATTCTACAGTAATACTTTCCAGGTGTGGATTTGTCTCCTCTGATGGCATTTAAAGGGTCTTGAACCATGCAATGCTTGATGCTAACAGAGGATTAACTGACCTGAGTGCTCACCACAGTTCAAAGCAGGAAAACTTCCCTTTCATCATGCCAGGTTAGCAAGAAGACGACACTTTGCAGAGTCAGACTAAAACCAAAGCCAGTGCAAGAGAGCAGGAAAACAAAGCAGCTGAGAGTGGAGGAAACAGGGCAAAGAGCAGGATCTTTTCAGCAGAGCCACACCATTGGATCAGCTCAGCCCAAACACGCAACTTTAACTTACGTTGCGTTCTCTCTACCAAGAAACAAATCCACATCTGGTTGGATTTCCAGGTGTAGAGAAGCCTCAGGCCAACAAATGAATTGCACCCTTTTTGCCCGTACGGACAAGAGGGCCTAGATGATGTCTTGACTGGTATCTGCAGGCTCATTTCACCCTACATTAATGAACTCCTGGAAGCCAGGACTACTGTGATTGCCAGGTTAGACAACCTGGAATGCTTTGTTCTGAGCCAGTTTCTGATGAGCTTAGAACTTTGTCTCATGGTAAACAGCAATTGGCTGATGTGAGTTAATAGAATGCTACAAACTTTTGTCCCATGATCTTCTAAAAATCAGTGGTTCTTTAACATCTAAGGCACTCCTTAATTAAGGAAATATTAGCCTGATGTTATGAAGCTCAAGTCACATCTTCTTTTCATGACTAAACAGAATCTGAGCAACATCATCTCTACAGTGATATAGAACAGTACTGACTTCTACTGAAATCAAGCGAAACTGCCAAAGGGTTTTTATGCTGCAGATGCAGTTGAGCAAGTGCAATCCCATATATTCCCCCCCTGTAAAATGCAGGGAAACACATGCTTGATAAAACTAGTATTAGTGTAATATGAAAAGCAGCCTTGCTAAGAGGCTCTGGAATTGCTCTTCCTGCACCCTGATGTGCTGTGGCCACCAGCACTGGTGGTAGATGGACCATTCCTCTTTATTCTGCCCAGATGGAATCAGGGACAGAGGAGGAGGACGACTCAGAGAACAGCTAAGGAGGCAAGGCTGAATGGGAAAGGATGCTACATTGCAATTCTTAAGCAATGATTAAAGCTCTGCTGCCAGTACGTGGTGGAACAGTACAGCCTGTGTGATGCACCTCCCATGCTGGCTATACACAGATGTACAGAAGAAGTTTTGAAAAGTGTGAGGGAGAGGGAAGAAAAAGAGCTTAGAGCACGACCTAACTTCCTACAGGGTAGGGCTAAGTACATTTAGGAACCCCAGACATAGGGTGTTAATTATCAGGCTTCTAAGGTATCCTTCCTAGTCCCAAAATGAAAACTACAGCACTTCAATAGCTTATTAACTCAACAGCTTCATTCCCTCCAGATTTCAGTTGCACAGATATTTAGATTAGTATTTCTGCTAATTTGTCAGCACAGGTACATGCTACAGTGCAATTAAAAAACACCCAAAGACTCAAACTGGCCTCAGTATGTCAGCTTCGTGACAGCTTCAGAGTTAAGACTGAGAAAAGAAACCAATAAATGAGCACATTATTTAGCTGGATGAAATTCAGTTGGGTTAGAGCATCACCTGGGTTAGAGGCAAGGTTAAACTGCAACCAAGCAGGTGAATGCCCAAACTCTCGAGGTTAGCTGGTGCCACACTCACTGGCATTCTTCATACATGACCCAGCCAGGGCAGAGGCTGCTGTCAGCGTTGCTCACCCTGGGTCATAGTGTCTGCCCTATACCTCCTCTCAGCATAACGAGACATAACGCAGTTTCCTCGTCCTCCTCACATGACCTGCGAAGAATCATTTATAGTTGATAAAGAGGAGCTCCTTCAGTGCATCTGCTGAAAACATTGTATTGTTTATTTTGCCCTTCTTCCTCCTGAATGAGGGATGAACTTTGAAAAAGCACTGAAACACCTGAAAATGTACTGAATTTAGCTGTCAGTTATGGCTGATTTGTAATATTCGGTAACCAATGGAATCAAGGAGTTTATGATGACCAGCAATTCATGAGAAAAATAAAATAGAATTGCAGCCATATAGAAGGATCTCTTCAGAGACAGTGTTGAGGGGAGAAGACAACAGAAGAGAGTGAAGAAAAAACAGGCTACGATAAACTTTGCTCAGAACAGGAAGCAAGAAAGTTACATTTAATCATAATTGCTTTCCTTTCCACCTCACTGATTTTCCTGTTTAATACCCTTGCTTTTCACAGGTTTCTCAGGCATTTAAACCTCTGAATGAGGGACCTACACAGTGGTGCACTCCTAACACAGAATCTCAGCAGGGAAAGCCATGAGGCATTGTTCTTCCCAACAGAAAAACATTCTTTAAATACTGATTTAAGGAAGGGAAGTTCCCTCTTCAGGTATGAAATTCACTCACCACCTCCAGCTCTCAGATCTTCACCTTCTACAAGGCTACAGAACTGCCTTCCACCAGCACGTACTGCCTGCAACGGCTATTATTAAACCAGTTCACTAGTTTCAGTCTGGCTGCTATGAACTCATTTCTAACAATTACATCACAGCACAAAGTAGACAGCTCACTGATTCTCTTTCATTTTCCTCCTTCCTTCCTCTTGTACTTCCTAGACTTTGTCACCTGCACATCCCTTCTTCTGCGTCAAAGATTTAGATATTTCCTCCACAGAGAAATCTCATTTTTTTTTGTCAAGGGACCACATTCTGTGTATTCTCACCTGAGGACCACAATCGTTGTGGATGAAGAGTAGTCAGGTTTGGATATTGAAAGCAAACTTAGTTGTCTGATCATGTAATATTTTAACTAGAGACAACAATGCTTAATGTATTTTGGTCAGCTTTCTAAAACGTTACACATGCCTCTCAAAACCAGGATGAGGTAACAAAATGGAAACAATAACTTGGGGGTGTGGTGTAATTCACCAGTGTGGCCAAGGTTTTTATATGCACTGCCTTACAGGGCAAACTCTGACAGAGCTGTGTGTTTTGCCATCACAGCAAACCCTTACCTTGGCGTGACTCGTGTGAGCTCATCGGAAGGGTGCAGAATGCGGCAGGTGGTGAAGGTGAAGGTGGAGTTGGTTTGTGACATGCACTTCCCAGGATGAGGTACTAAATTAAAAAAAAGCAAATTCTTTGCATTTTACACAGAAAAGGGGAAAACCAAACTTCTGTGCGCTGATAGGACAGATGCAACAAGTGATGAGGTACCTCAGATAGGATCAATGCAAGAGCAGTGAAACACAGAAGCCGGACAGTGTCCTAATGGACACTTGTTCTCCAGAACAAAAGACATCTAGGACTCCAAGGCCCACGCTAGAAGGCTCTGCTGAAGCTTCCCCATGATCACTAGCACTGCAGACAAGTCTTGCTCAAACCAAATTAAGGCAAGGCAGTATTTGGAATGCTAGTCTTCATCTGAACTAACAGCTTCCATCTGTGGGAAATTCCAAGTAGAACTTTCTAGTAGCAGCTCAGGGGTGCTGAGATCTTCTGAGGGCTTGTGCATTCCAGCTCTTAGACTGATCCCCAAAAAGGTATCCCCATTACTTCTCAGTAATGGATCCAGCTTGCTAATGCTCCAGGAATATAAACTGCTGGGGTGGGGACACACACATTACGCTTTGTCTCTGACTTTTCACATCCAACGGTAAGGGAAGCGGTGGGGTTTTTTGGATCCACTACTGTACATCTGTGACATCTCTCTTGTGCATGTGTTTAGGTTCTTTAAGAATGTATGTCCTCAGCTGCACAACACGGCAGGTTTTGAATACTTGTAAAAGGTGTAGTAAATCACTTCCCCCACAAATGCGGCTGTAAAGATGCCACTCTGTCAGTAATTTGGGAAAGAAGCAATACAGCTCCACCTAAAAAATGAAAGATTTAGGCCAATTTCTTTCTTAGGAGAGATACTTCTGCGGCTACACTAACCTGCTGTATAATGCAGCTGTGGCCATTGCAAAATAACTACAAAATTTAAGAGCCATGCATCTGAAAAGCTGGTTGAAAAACACCCAGAGTTAAATATTACACCAAAGGTATCATGATTGCATAGGTTCTCTTACTTAGTCCCCAAACTCAGCAGTGGTCAAAAGACATGCATGATAAAACCCATGTGCAGCTCTCTCCCTCTCAGTCCTACCCAACCCCCCTGAGCCATTCCCTGATTAAGCCACATTTTAGTACCACAGTACACAATGATTCAAAACATCGCAAAGGACAGATGGACTGACTAGACCAGACACCATTCTGAGCTTCCAGAGATGCTGAGCAGAAGCAAGGTAAGCCTTAATGGTGGCTGTGTTCCCTTTTTCATCTCTGAAGTGTCGCAGCTCCACAACAGTGTGTGTGCAGTTAGGTGGGCCTTAAAGAACACATATATGTGGCGTGTGAGTGCTACAGAGCGTGGGGAGTGTGAGGAGTAGAAGCAGAAGTGGCTAAGCATACAGGGTGAGGTCACTCCTCATTAGTGCTGTACGTTAACGCAGGATACTTCTAAAAAACCCACTGGAGTGTCACGTTAATGCACTCAGATGTTAGCACAACAGAAGATAACAACAAGCTCTACTTCACCTCCAGAGATGGTAATTATGATGCTTCAGGGATCCAGTTGCTTTACAGATTAGTGTGAGCATTACAAAAGCTATTACAAGGGAGCACAGCCTAGCAATCATGATTCTCTCCATATTGTAGAGAGTTAAAATCTGGAGAAAGAGCTCGAATAACTGGACATGAAGAAATTGGTTATTTAGAAAGAAAACACAGGACTTCAACATAAATCAAGTAGAAACAAAGCAATTATCCCTGGATGATGAATAGAGAACGGAGTAAAGTGATGCTGGTTGAAGATCGCAAGCTCAACCCAAAGCACATAGATACAAGAAGTGCATCTCCCCCCCATTTGTACTGTCCACTGGGCATCCCCTCAGACTGGAAACAGGCACACTGAAGGTACAGAGCTGCGCTAGCAAAAGTGAGACTCATCACTAATAATGAGTCAGAGATAGGAGAAGGCTGCTAAAAGTAGAGAAATCACTGACTCTTGTGAGAGGAAACAAATCAAAATTATATATAAAAAAAAAATTAACAAATCAATTTCCAAGGAGGTATTCCACCCTCAAATACCACTAAGAAAGTCCTGTACCAGCTTCATCCTCCATCAGTCAACAATGGGGTGTATCATATTGTTGTAGCATTTTCCATCCTTTGGACGCAATACAAAGAGAGTGAGAACCTGTTGCTGTAAACGAACAAAGTTTATAAAACAGAAACAAAATGACTAATTTCTTAGCTAGTAATTTTACACAAGAATGGCCATATCCTGAGTTGGTATAAAATCGTGAGAAAGCAATACATAAGTTTATCATAAGAGAGACTATATTCACAGGTACCATAAGAGAGACTATATTCACAGGCCCAAGTATTATTTTCAATATAAACATCTGTTCCACGTGACTGTGTCTGAAACCAACTGTTTTATTTAAACCCTCCTTTTTCAAAGTAGTAGATAATTAACAACGAGGCTTCGTATCTGTATGAAAAAGAATCAGTACAGAATTCAGCGTTTAACAAAATTTACAGAAACATAATTTTATCAACCAGGAAAACATAAACCGTAAGTGTATTAAAATTAAAATTCAAACTAAATCTTAGATTGCCGCTGGATCATGTTTTGTCTCTGTCATTAATGATTCTTTACCTTTTTAAGCGCTCTCAAACGATTCTTAGGCATTTTGGAAAAACTGCAAAACATTACAGTGGAAAGAGACTCTCCTGTAAGCACCAACACTGTTGTGAAGACATCTTTTAAAGTACTGAAGGAAAAAAAAAAACCAAAAAGGCATGTACTAGTCCAACTGAGCGCAGAGAGCTCCATCTTCTGGTAAACCAGAGCTTTCCTACCCAAAACACTAAGCTGATTTTATGGCCCCACGCACACAAAAAAAAAGTGTCACGACAAAGAGAGTTTGAGGAAGATCGTAAAAGGTAGCTCTGCTAAACAAATATGAGATTTATACAAAAATGAACTGAAAAAACCCCCAAACTCCTCATTTCTTTGGCATGTTTTAACAAAAGGATGAAACCTGGTTCCCAGCTCTTTCAGCAGAGAGCAGTGGAATTTGAGCATCTCTCTAGCACAGGCTGGTGAGACAGGGAAAGAACGATAATCAAGTTGGGGAGTCCTTAGAGC
Source organism: Megaceryle maxima (assembly GCA_024605025.1). Lineage (NCBI taxonomy): Eukaryota > Metazoa > Chordata > Aves > Coraciiformes > Cerylidae > Megaceryle > Megaceryle maxima. The sequence continues at coordinate 33,020 of JANHGN010014192.1, forward strand.
AATGTTTTAAAGCATTAGAAGTTTATTTTATTCCTGGAAAAAAAAAAAAAAAAAAAAAAAAGGCAGCTCTGCCTGCTTTGGAAGAGGATAATGATGGACCAGGAGGAAGCACTTCTCCCCCTAGTGTAACCATTCAAGCTATGGATTTCACTTTTGCCAGTCTATGCCACCAACTCTGTCCTTAAGCAAATTCCCCAAAACTAAATCACAAAGCTCCATTAGGGTACAGAGAAGAAGAGAGCTGCTTCATGTGCTCTCTAAATTTAGCAGAATTCATCCCTTCCAGGTGGCTACAGGTGAGAGCTCTGACACCCAGTGGTACCTGCACTGAAAACTCCAGGCTGAGAGCACAGGGGATGCTGGAACTGACACCTGGGTTAACTACTAGAGCAAAATGGAGATGGGTGGTTAAGACAAGAGCTGTAAAATATGAACATGGTGCTCTCCTAAAGGTGTTCTGAGATGCCTTCAGATATCCCTCAGGAAAGACTGGTTTCAGGGGTAGCCATGAACGCTCAAAGCCTCCAAGAATCCATACATCTATGCCAGGAATGTTACTCCTGTTATGCTTCTTAAACCATCATTAACTGACCAAACTCAGGTATTCTTTGTGCAGGATTTTCTTAGCTTTCTTCTGGCTGAGGTCTCCTTCTCTTACATATATAAGCATGTAGCACAAATATAAAAAGGTTTCAAAGTATTTAATGTGGCTTCAACATGAGTTTATGAAGGCTAGGATCCCAAGATGAAAAGTCTAGCATTTTAACAGTGCAGACAGCAACTGTGACAGACTTTTCTTAAGGAAATAATTACTGTGAAGTATTTATGGTGTTAGCAAATAAAATATATTTAAATATGCATCGATACCTTAGTTATAAGAAGAGTTACAAGACTTACTGCTTTTCTGTACAATGGTAACCTCTTAGAAGCACGTTTAGTAATCCTGAGACATTCATTATGTGGTTTTTGTGATTTTAGGCATCTGTTTGGCAAGGTTAAGGTCTAAACATGAAGTGCAAGAGGGCTGATCCTGTAATGCTGTGTTCAAATCAGTGAACGAACACACACACACACACACACACAAGTAGTGACAAACCAGTCTGTGCACCCAGCACTAGTGTGCAGTTGAGTTGAATTAAGTGTAGCCAACTTCAAAATAAGAACATTCACAACATTATTAAGTGCTTTGAATGGCTTGAGAGTTTTTTTGTTTAAGGGAAACCTGAAAGGAAATTAATTAAAAAACCCATCAAAACAAACCAAAATCCCCCAACAACTCCCACCAAAACAGACACAGTACAGTTTTAGAATACACTACAGTTTCTTTCAAGGAATTAAAAAAAAAAAAAATAAAAAAAAAAATTATTTATTGAGGTTACTAAAAATCTGTGCTGCAAAGATTATTTGTCCTAGATGGTGTTAATGTGGCTGTGTCCTGTATCTTTTCACCATTCCAGTTATGCTGAGAGTCTACACAAATGATGCACAAAATTCAACCTGTTTCTGAGTATCAGGACAGAACCATGATTCTGGAATTTACCATCCTCCATAAAGGTCCTGAGCCCCCATACAGTATGTCACTCCAACAGACCAACTGCAGGTCATAAATCACGTATCTGTACATTTTTTCTGCAATGTTCAGTGCCAGAGTTAGGATATAATCTGCATATATGATCAGGAAGTTATTTTATATATCAATGGGTACTGCAGGTTTCAACATAGGGACAGGAAAATCCAATGATTATAATGTTTTCTTATTTAGTCAGAGTGATTTCTGAGTCTATCAGTCAGTCAAGAAGAACTGATCCTCTGCTCTGAATACATTTATCTTGGCTACCAGACACCTTTGGCACTACCAGCTATATCTGCTCTCCTGAGCCTGGATGTTAAAACAACTTCTCTCGGACTCATCTCCAGCAGCACCATGCACACCCACAGAACAGCAGTGTGAATGGCACCTTGTAGTGCTCTTCCTGAGAACATCTCCGGCACAAAAATGCTACATTGCCAGCCTCAAAGCATATGTATTAAATGGAGCCTACACCAAATGGACACCTAAAAGACTAGGATGACTCACACCTGCTGGGAATGCTTTTTGTAGGCACCATATTTCAAATATGTTCTTGGGGCTGTAGCTCTAGGCTGGTACACTCTATGGTCTGCCAATGGCAACCATAAGGAGATAGCTTCTGGCTTTTACAAACACCTCGAACTAGATTTTTCCACAGTGAAGTTACCCTGGATTGCAAGCAAAAGCACTATCACTCAATACTGTATCCAAGGCATTTCCTTTTCATTTTACTCCCTCATTCTCTAGCTAGAGCTTATTCTGCATGTTGCTGCCCGGAATCTCTCCAGAATCGTGCAAGCAATGAGGTCACAACCCCACGCTCCAAGGAACCTCATGCCCATGTACACCCCACCTGCACTGCATTTCTTACAGAGAAATCTGGCAGAGGCAGAAAGAACACTGAGGAGGTTTGCTTCACCCAAAATCTAACCTAAACAGCTTTTTTTGCACAATTATTATACCCCGAGGACACAAAAAAGTTCTTGTTCCCTTCCCCTCTGAAGTAACACATTTTAAAATGGATCTTATCTTTTCTTGATTCTTTTATTCTGTAGACCCTAAAAAAAATGCCAGTTATTTCAGACTTGGATTATTTCAGCCCATGTTTCCTAGATCTCCAGCTTTTCTTCCCCTTGTTACTTAGACTCTTCAAAATACCCAAAACTGCACACAACTCCTGCAGAGCCATTCACTTCCATATTAATATAAAAAATTAATAGAATCATTATTCCTTGGCAACATATCTCATAGAATAAAGACAATTTTTGCAAATGGAAGGGGAAGTAGAAGGGTTTGAACATTCATGGTCTGGGCCAGGCTGTCTAGGGCAGTGGTGGAGTCCCCATCCCTGGAGGGTTTCAAAGCCAAATGTGGTGCTGAGGGACATGGTTTAGTGCTGACCTGGAAGTGATGGGTAACGGCTGGACGATGATCTGAAAAGTCTCTTCCAGCCAAAATGATTCTATGATTCTAAGTTTAATCTTATCATAACTGACTGCAAAAAGTAGCTTACATTCAATAGCAGAAAGCACTGAACTGCCATTTCAGTGAGAGCTGAGCATACTCTGCATTTCATGAAAATAACAGAAGTATTATTTATTGTCTAGTCCTGAGACAATCTAATCTTCCAAAGATCAGCCAAATAATGTTATGATTTATTCCAGAAGAAGGAGGGGGAAGGAAGTGTCTTCATTTAAATTAGTTATGTCTAAACAAGAATTCTGAAGAAAAAGGAGTTCTGGTAGTTTTCTGATTCTGGACTAAATATAATTCTTTACCATTAGCAATTCTTAATGAAGACTAATACTCCTATATAGCTTATTAAAACAAACCAAAACAAGAACTGAAAAAGAAAAACAAAACAAACCAACAAAAAAGAAACCAGACAAACTCAAAACATATCTATAGCCCAAGAACCTGTAACCTCATGCAGTAACAGACCATAGAAGTCAGTTCAGACTGTCTAGTAACTCATACAGTACTGCAGCACTTAAAAATGTTTACGTCTTAATATGGCACAAATAGGAAGGATAGAATTTAATAGTGTGGTGAAGAGGGCATGAGGGAAATGTAATTTTCTGCATAAAAACATCCTCTTAATTCTTTATCTCAAAGGGAATTTAAAAACAGTTAATTGTATCTGAGGTAACTGAATTAAGATTGTGGAATTTCTTTGCTTGATTTTCAAGGCACTTCCATTTGTTTCAGCAAATGCAACTTTGATGCACCTTTTGTCATCATTTAGCCTTTGGGGTTTTTTTTCCCCCCAAAGCACAAAAGTCTAAAGCATGGCATCACCTCTTATGAACGGTCAGAATACTTGCACTATAAGCATACAAAATATATATCATGTCTATACATTATATACACTGAAGAGTGTGCACTAAATACACACACAGATTGCACATGTGCCACACAAAGGTTTGTGAATGAATCACTTCCTTTTAGCAGCCTTCTCTTATCAAAACAGAGTAAAAATATTGACCACAGATGCTGTTACTGGAAAAAAAAAAAAAAAGAAAAAGAAAAAAAAGGAAGGTCAAATTAAAAGATTATTAAAGAAAGGTGTTTTGAGCCAATGTTAGAATGGTTATGTTCTACCTACTGCACGGATTAACGTGCAGGTGCTACACACAAAGCAATACTATGGATGCTGTTCTGGAGAGATGTGAGAATGGCCCAGTAATCAAAATCCTGTAAAGATGTCAGTTTTACTGGACTTAATGAGTTTCCCTCACCAGACCCCTCATCATCGTCAGTCGCGGACTCCTGCATCTCCTCTGTGAAAGCCTGAGATTGGCGGGGGTTATTCTTGTTGTCTGAAACAGTCACTTGTGCTTGTGACCTCTCACCTGAGGTCTCTGTGTGCTGAACTGGTGTCGAGGTAGTTAGGCCCTTGTAAGAAATGTCACCTGTCTCATCTTCCTCATAGTCATTAAGGCAGTACACTTCGTCCAGGTCCAGGTCCAGGGTCCTGAAGCCCTTAGTGACAACCCCAGGCCTTGGGTCCAGGATCCCACCCAGGTGAGGCTGAGCCAGCTGCTGCCAGTGGTGCAAAGTGGCAGAACCTTGAAAGGGAACAGAAAGACAATCAAAATAAATCAATAACCAATCCAGGATCTAAAAGGCAAAGAAAACCCACTTCATTTATCGAGAAGACCCAAAGGTTTGGGAGCTCCAAACTTTTCATGTTTCTGGGTTTAATTATTTCTACGAAGACAAGGCAAAACTGCTTCACCTACTCCTCAGCATTTCCACATCAATATGAGACAAACTGATCACATCATTATCAAGCTCTGGTGGTAAGATGTGGCATGTGCTTGTTCACATGCACAGCACTCCCCATCAATATTTTCATCCCCCTAAATTCACAGGATTAAGCAGAAGAAAGAATTTACACTTAGCAGCTGATCTGAGCACCGTCACACAAAGCTCTAAGAGCAACATACAACACATATTCCCACATTCAGCTCACACTAAGAAAGGTGCTAAAAACATGCCAGAATTCACTACTGCTGGCTAACAGGAGGACAGTAGATAGCACAGCAATTTCAGCTTTCTACCACACATTAGGAAGACACATCCACTTCAGATAATACTGCTCACCTATACATCAATTCTAAATACTTGAATGGCCCCTATGCTAGAGGAACTCAATTACTACATGACTAAATGCTACTGTACCTGTGGCTTTTTCCTTGGCCAAAAAATGTTTTGAGTGAGGAAAGAGGTGCATTTTACAGAGAAAAGCATTCAATATTCAATGTTCAGCAGGAGACAAGAGGTCAGAAACAGGCGAAACCAGCACTGGAGAGAGTTAAATTGGTCTATACTATGAGATGGGCCCAGTGAAAACAGGGGAGGATTCACTGGATTCCTCAAGTAGTGACTGAACACAGCTCATGTGGCAACATGTGACCTAAAATTACACATTCCAGGTCTTATGACACAAATAAAACATCTCTGCCATCTCCAATTGTCTTGCTCCTTTGCCTTCTCCCCAAAGCAGAACACTGACTCAATGAGCTGGCCTACAAAGGTCTCACCATTATTCAAAGACCAAGAATGTTCAATTCTTTAGTTTAGATTTTAACAAATTCTGTGTACTGTAATAACCAGGGAAAGGATTGCTCATATATGTTATTTTGCATCTGAGAAAAATCCCACAGAATGAGAAAAAAAGGTTAATTTCCCAATAAGGATATTGCATTATATTGCATTGCAGGAAGCTTGTTGTAAATAGGAAGTGAATGGGGGAAAAGTCATTCTTTAGCACGACTTCCTAAAGATCAGTAAGTCTATCTTTTTTAATCTGCAATTTTTAGTTCAGAATAAATTACTGCTAGATTACTTTCGATAATGACCCTAGCTTTAAAAAAAAAAAAAAATTATTTTAACTAAGTTTTGAGGGACTAAAGGAGGATTGGTACCCTCGAGGCTCAAGAAATAGAAACCATTACAACCCCAAAATAAATAACTGTAGGGAAGAGACTTCCTTTATAACTTGTAATTTTTGTTATTATTTCTGCATTGTCACAAAGATCAAGCTTTTCACTTCTATATAAAAGAAGCATTTCAGAATATGGAGAAGTGACAGATATTGTCAAATCTCAAGCAAGAAGCAGAGCTTTGCTGTATGACAATAACCTCAAAAATTAAAGTACAAAAGAATTCAGAATTTCCTTCTGACTAAAATAAAACCCCGTTACTAATTAACTTCTACATGCAAGCTTCCCAAGATGTAATCTTTTTTGCCTTAAACCTCACCAAAACTTATACTCAGATAAACTTGTCAGAGTATGAGCATTTAATTAATAATAAATTATATCTTTCAATACAAAAGACACGGTATTTTTATCAGAATATATAAGATGCAAAGATATATATTCTGGTGAAAACACTATAAGATGCACTAGATGCAAGACACAGATCAGATAGAAGATATTCACCAGAATATCTGCATTTTAAGCTTTACCATTCCTATTGACACAACATGTTATTAATTCCTTTTTGAAACTGGAAATCAAAGTATCCTAAGCTTCGTCACAAAAAGGAGGAAATCTGAGTTGAATCTTGATCTCACAAAATATGTGTAAGGGACCTAACTTTGCCATGCAGAAAATTAATACAAATTCAGAAAGCAATGCAACAATTGTAAACTCCCTTATGATTATATATGGAAAAAAAAAAAAAAGGCAGCAAGATTAAATAAGAGCAAAATAAGTATATGAATGAAGCAAATGAAATTTGTTTTTTTTTGTTCCTGATACCTGCATGGTCACATCTATTCTATGGGGGTTGGAGAAAAGCTTAGAAATTCAGGATGTGTTGCTGCCACAATTACAACACAATGAGTGAAGACATCATTAGTCCAAGGTTCTAATTTTCCTATAGAACACTTCAGAGTGCACAACAAGCTGCAGATGCACAGTTTAAGTCCAAACCAAAGCCAAAACCCCACTAGACTGTAACTAAAGCAATTCACATCAAGCTGGTTTGGGGTGTTTTTTTTTTTTTTTTTAAGGTGCAGAAGAAGCAGCTTAATTTATTAGTGCTTGTGTCACTTTTTTTTTTTTTTTTTTTTACTGTGGGATTTAAAAGACTGCTTTAAAGAAGACAGTAACCTGAAATTTATTATAGAACTTGTGTTTCTTCCATTTTATGGCATGAACACCCTTAAGAAAACAGTAATAAAACCCAAAAGCACAACGGCTGACAACAGTCTGCAGCTACAGCAGGCTATTTTGACCCAGTATCCATGAAATTGAAAAAAATAATAATTAAATCTCATAAAAAACACTCGGGGAGGAAACTAAGCTGAGGTGAGGAACAGAATCATAAACAGGTGTTTCATAGAAGATAACAAACATTTAACTTATGAAACAGGTAGACATAAACATACTACAAATGGGATCTCAAACCAAACATGAGAAATGCTTTAAAAGGTGCAACAATTGAAAGGAAAAAATATGACCCAGTGAGAACAATGAATAAAAACCGGGGGGGGGGGGGGGGGGGGGGGAAAGAAAAAAAAAAAAAAACAAGAAAGAGAAGAAAAAAAAGGTGAAAAGTTGGAAAAAAAAAAAAAAGAAGAGATAGAGG